>JARYGA010058254.1:0-125787 GCA_030545235.1 Helianthus tuberosus
AAGTAATTGTGTTGGATGATTGGTATTTGGTTAGTTAAGATAGTTGAAAAATGAAGCTTAATTAATCTTGTATTAGTAAACTTTAAACTTGGTTAACTAGTTTAGCTTGGTTAAAATGTGTGCACCATGATACTAGAAATGGTTAGTGGTTTAATAAAATGTAATTATTGTTAATCAAGAAAGCTTGCCGTCACGTAAGGACCTTAACGGGTTAAATGGTGTCGTTATAAATTCTTGCCATGATTTGTTAGCTTAGTTAGTAGTTTAGGCCAAAATTGCTATCTTGGTGAATTTATGTGCAAGATTTGTAAAATGAACTCGGTTGTGATTTAATCTAGTTTATGCTTGTCTCGGTGGTTGCATTGTGTTTATCGGTGTCGCTTTCCTTGTTTAAGTGAGGTTAGAAAACTCCTAACGGATGACTAACTTATTTTTAAGAGATTTTCATAGACATTTATCAATTGCACGTTAAAGAACAATTTTAGGTGGTTAAAGTTTGTTTATCGTTTTAAATTTCCGAATGATTGTCATGTTAAGATTCCCGAAAGGGATACTAATTGTTTTAAAATGGAAAATTGACCGAATGCTTCTAGTGCCAAAACTGACTTAGTTGACATACTTTGGTTGTGTATTAAGCAAGGCTATTTATCTATTTTCTACTATGTTTTATGAATATTTGTTTATGCTTACGTTAGTTTATTAAAAATCAAACAACTTATGTTTTTACCGGTAGTTCAGTGACAAAGGTCTAGTATTATTTCTCCGCCTATTTCCTTGGATCGATACTTGGTTCTTACCGATACTTTACTACATATATGACGGGGTACACTTGCCTCTTTCGTGTGTGTTTTGATGTAAAAGTAATAATCACTTTTATAAATTTAAAACCAAATCGTGTGTAATTTCATTGTAAAAATATGTGCAGTCGTGCACACGTCAAGTTTTTGGCGCCGTTGCCGGGGAAATGGCGAGTTTTAGGAACAACCCGAGTCATTGTGTTATCGGTGTATATACTTGTTAATATTTGTGTATACTTTCTTGATTATTTATTTGTTTATTTATTTGTTAATATTTCTTGCTTTTAATTCAATTTATTCGTTTTCTTTATTATTTTGTACGCTTGTAAATTTTTGTTCCATTTATTTATTTTATCCGGATTTATTATTTATTTATTCTTTGAGTTTTCGGCTCCTAAAAATCATTTTTATACTAGCCGATTCGATTATTTTTATTGTGTTGATTTTTATAAAACTTCGGGCCCATTTTCGGATTTTTATAAAATTTTCAGCCTTTTTTATAAAACTTCGGGCCCATCAGGACCTGGAACCAGTTGGCGGAGCAGTTTATGCAGAAATATTTTCCACCTGAGAAAACAAACAAGCTACGGAACCGGATTGTTTCCATTCGCCAGGACGAGGGAGAGTCGTTGCATGCGGCCTGGGAGAGATTTAAAGATTTGTTGATAGATGTTCCACATCATGGCTTCTCCAAGAGACAGCTGGTCTTGACGTTCTATCAGGGGCTCAGTTACCACACGCAGGAGCGATTAGACGTGAGCACAGGAGTCGATCTAGGAACTAAGATGCCGACTGAAGCTTACGCGATCATAGAGAAAGCTGCGTTGAAGTCAAGTTCTCGCCACGGTGGAGCGCGGAATAAGACATCATCCACTTCCGGAGTTCATGTTGTGGATACATATACGGCTCTTACTGCGCAAATTGGAGCCTTGGCAACAAGAATTGATCAGTCTCAGAATGTCTCGCGAATTCAATCACCATCATGTGATCAGTGCGGGGTTGCACACGTGCCAGGTACGTGTAAGCAGGGTGTTATGTTTACAGGACATGAGGAGGTGAACTACATGGGCAATCAAATCAGGCCCAAAAATAACCCCTATAGCAACACGTACAATCCAGGGTGGAAGAATCACCCAAACTTTGGGTGGAAGTCTGGTTCTGGGAACCAAAACGCACACGGATATGCTCAACATGCTCCCGCGCCACAACAATCTCAAGGTCAATCCTTCTAGCCACAGTATCATAATCAAGGCTCAGGAAGCAGTTCCCAGCCATACGCCTCTCAAAGCAACGCAAAGCTAGAGGAAATAATGGCACAACTGCTAAACAACTCCAACAGTGCTAATCAAATTTCTAAGAAATGATATCAGCAGCATGAGGAGCGGTTCTTAGTCAACGAAGGAGAAATGCGGAATCAAAAGGCTTCCATTCAGACCATCGAGAATCAAGTGGGCCAATTGGCAAAAATGATGTCGAAGAGACCTCCAGGTGGTCTTCCGAGCAATACAGAGCAAAATCCGAAGGGGCGTGGTAATGGCCCACACATGTAACAAGTGTGGGGACATGAGTCTTGCTATCGACTCGCCGACAAAAAATTTAGCATGAGTCTTGCTATCGACTCGCCGACAAAAATTTAGCATGAGTCTTGCTATCGACTCGCCGACAAAAATTTAGCATAAGTCTTGCTATCGACTCGCCGACAAAAATTTAGCATGAGTCTATGCTACTGACTCGCGGATTAAAAATGTAGCAAGAGCATCTTTGGCGCTATAAGGGTAATATCGTCTTTTTATGTGTTTTTCTAGTTTTAGCGTAATTTAGATGCATTTGTTAGTTTCCGTTAGTTTGTACAACTTTTTGACGTACCGGGCGAAGGTTCTATGTTGCGATATTGATTAAACAGTTTGTGTGTTGAAAAAATGGCGAAAAACGGCCAAAACAGTTGCTGGAAATGGCTTCTGCAGAAAAAACTGATCTGCAGCTGTTGCACGACAATGCCACGCGTCGCACAACCGTGCGTTTGCGAGGTGGCTAGCACGATGAGTCGCACCCCCGGTGCATCTCCGAGAACAGCGTGCAGGGTTTGAAAATTGTCGGTGATGCACGACCGTGCGAGCTGTCGCACGACCGTGCGTGAGGCAGGGGCAGTTTTGTCTTTTGCACATTATAAAAACCCCCATCTGCTGCCATTCCCCTCATTCACGAACCCTAACTGCAGACGGCCGTTCCAGAGCGATTTCGCCTCAAATCGCACGGTTTCACACACTTCTTTGCACGGTACGTTCCTTCTTGTAGATTTTCTGTTTCTTTCGCTTTCTAGGTTAGATTCATCCTATTCTTCAAGGCTTTTTAGGGTTCCCTTCATAAATACAAACAAAACCCTAACCCTTGTTTTAATCGTACATATCGTGAACACCCGGTTGACTTTCCGACCCCTGTTGGCCCAAAACTTGTTGAAATTTTGCAAAAATCAGGCTGTTCAAAGTTCAGGGGTTCAAAATCTGCAGAATCGAGGTTGCACGGACGTTCCTTGGATGGAACGGTCATGCAATACCGGCTGTTCATGATGTTTGCTGTTGGTCTCGGTGATGCACGGTTGTGCCGTTGGTCGCACGTCGTGCAGATCCGACATTTGTTGACCATCTTTGCTTGTTCTCGGTGACGCACGACCGTGCGTCTCATAGCACGTCCGTGCGACAGGCCCAGATCAGCATAACAGAATCTTCATAATTGCGTGTTCTGCTGTTTTTTAGTGAAATTTTTCCTGTTCCCGCTTTTCTAACGACATTCCTCATGCAGATGAACCATCCTTTCTTGCAATTTAACCCCGATGATGAAAGAGAAGCTCTTTGTATTCCAAGATGTGACGCCTTATGGAGAAGGCGAGGGCAATTCGGCGTCCCCCGGAGGCTGGATTGGGATGTTATGAGGGAGCTAAATCAGTATGATAGACTTGAAAACATGCTTACTATTCCGCTTGCAAATCTTGTCTCTATCAGCCGACCCATCTATCTTGAGCCAACAATAGAGTTCTTCTCCACATATGCCTACGAAAAACCACTTGCTCATAATAGGCCAAAATTCCGCTACAAGGAGCGGATAACTTTCAGGTTGGGTGGACAGTGGCACAGATGTTCGGTGAGTAGATTGGGTAGGAGGCTTGGAATCTACTCAAGAGAAGACATGGATTCTGAATTCTTCACGGAGCAGTTTACCTTCCCGAGTGATGAAGCACGGGCCGCGTTTTGGGCCCAAAATGCAGTCGGTGGCCCTTACGACCCGAGAATGTCTAAAGCTTCACGATTGAGAGACCCTTTGGTTCGAGTGATGCATCATGTGTTCAGCCACACCATTTGCGGCCGCATGGATAGTTTAGGGAACTGTCCAACACCCGATCTGATTTTTCTGTATGCGCTAGTTAATGGAGTACACATCAACCTAGCCGCAAGGATGGCTGAATATTTTGTGAAGTGCTCGGGGACGACTCCCAACAGTCAGATTCACGGCGGTCAATATGTGACCGAAATTGCCTACAACTTATGCTTGATGACTGATGAGGTACTTGCGAGTCTCACTCTGGTGACCGAAGGGGTATATGTTGATATTCGGTCATTGAAAGCGATGGGGTTGATTGCTGAGTTGGATCGGGGGGATAGATTGAGGGGTCTAAACAACGAGGTATGGGACCCGTTGCCCCCAGCGCAGGAGGAAAATGAGGATGAGGAGATACATGATGAGGAGCAGCATCAGGAGCAGCACGGACCACCACCACCACCACATTCACCACAGCATCACGATTACCACCAGCACCAGGATTGGCCAGAGTTTTACCAGCAGTTCCAACAGATGCGAGTTACGCAGGAGCAGCATGGGACTTATATAGACCAGATTAGGACTAGTCAGGACCAGATCAGGGCTAGTCAGGACCAGATCAGGGCTACTCAGGATCAGCTCAGGGCAAACCAGGACAGCTTGTACCAGGGGGTGAGTGTTGGGTTCTCATACCTGTTCGGGGAGATGCGTCATGCCTATCCCAACTACTTTTAGAATCCTCCGCAGTTCCCACCTTGGAACCCACCTGGTTATGGAGATGCGGGCCCGTCCTTCATGAGAGATGATGCTGGTGACGACGAGTAGGAGGCAATGGTGTTGATAGTTGGTGGTTTTTATTATTTCAGTACTTTATATTTCGGGTGTTCATTTTGGTTGTATTTCAAACACCCTCGGTTATGTACTCTTTATTTTCAGACACTTTACTTTGTTTGTCATGTCTTTGTTTGGATTCTAGTACTTATATTTATCTACATTATGGTTTATTTGTGTTTATTTTATTTCTGTTCTGTTTTGTTGTACCTTTTGACGTATATGCAGATCTTGGCTATCAAGTCTTTGACCGGAGCACGCGCGGATACAGCTTTGTAAGTCTCGTGGCATCAACATCATCTTGAGGGGAGTACTATTATCCTTTTTCTCTATATTTCGGGTTTCGCATTGGGGACAATGCGAAGTTCAAGTGTGGGGAGGGGTTTAACTTTGTTAACTTTGTTTGTCCTCTAAAAAAAATCCGAAAATTCAGAAAAATCATTCAAAAATATCTGTATTTTATATTTATTTTAGTAAATAAACCGGTTGGTTGTGTTTTAGAAAGCTTCGGACTTGATAAAAACTCGACAAGCAAAATAATTTTGAAAAAGGAAACCGGAAAGCGTGACAAACAAAGAAAGACTTGCATGATAGTTTTCACACTTTTACCCATTTCTTCTGTTACGTGAGCATGTTTGAGCCTTGAAATTGTTATATGTTTGTTCATTTCGGATTTAGGAGTGAGCCGGATGTCATGTGTAATTTAGAACTTGTCACTAGTATGCTTGTTAAGACCATGAACTTGCGGAATTGTGTAGAAGTGATAGAGGCACTTAGATAACCCCTTTGTTGTTAGCCTTGTTCTTTGTGTTGTGTTTCCCGTAAACCTTACATTACCTTTAGGATTAACCATGTCGAGCCTTCCCGTTCACCTTTGTTTACCCAACATAATCGCCCACTTAGCCAAATTTAGCCTTTTTATGTTTTAAACCTTTTAGTGTTGAAACTCGGTCAAAATAATCGTTTAACTAGCGTTGGTTGTAGTTTATTGTACTATTTCCTTTGTTAAAAAAAAACAGAAAATAAAACACCCTAAAATAGGGTGAATGTAACACCTCGAAAAATTACGTCCTATAATGTGTTGACACGTGTCATAGGTTTAAACGTGTGAAAGAATGTCCTTGAAGGACTAAAGTTGACAAACAACGAAACTATGTAAATATACGAGTTCAAAGTGTCAACAATGAATAAATATACTTTGCAATAACCCTACATGATGTTTATAACCTTAAACGAATAAATCATGGATCATACGTAGCCAATTGTGAGAGTTTACAAACTACAGGGGTTAAATGTGTCAACATGTTTAAGTTATACCTCTGAGTGACCTTTTGACAAACCCGAAGCTTTGTAACAATTAATTATGCTCACTAGAATGTGTGATAAAAATTTCACCAAGTTTCGTTACCGTATGAGAAAGTTATGATAAAATTCGTGTGCGAGGGGTTAGAAGCGTCAACGTTGAAATTCATGACTTTTCGGGTAAACATAAAGTGACCAAGGTCTTCACAAAGTGGATATAAGTCTTAAATCCCCTATATGTTAATATTGAAGCCTTAAAATGCAAGAAACAGCGAGAAAGCGACCTTTCGGAGGACCAGGGACTAAAATGCAATTTATGAAAACTTGTTTGGCAGGTCACCAGGTGCTCGCGTAGCGCGAGCCCTATACACCTTGGCAGTCGCGCTACGCGACTGCCTTGTCTGATCAGAAAACATGTGCAGGTGTCCTGCATGTCCCTTAACCGACTCAAATGCCATTTCTTGATACCTTGGGCTGCTCTAAGGTGGTTTTTAGCTTGTAGGACACTTGTTGATGATATGGTAACATTCCTAGACTTATGTGTTGATGATCCAAGTGTGTTTGATCACCATAAAAGACCCACATTCCTTGCAACTTTTAATCATTCATCTTGCATTCACTTCAGGTCACTTTGAGGAGCACAAGAGCTGATACAAGACTTCCTAATCATCCTTTAGTCACTTGTAAGTATGCCTAACCTTCTCTATTTAAGTCTTGCTTAATTTGTAGCCTAGAAGTCAAACCGTCGTAACTACGGTTTGACTTAGCGATTAAACACAAATGGTCCAGTGATTAGGCTAAGTTAAAGTTGTTATAAGTTGGTAATTATATGGGTAATAAACCCCTAAAAGGGCACTCACTGATTCCTATCCTAACTAGGTCGTTTGTCGAGTCAAACTTCTTACGAAAAAGTCAACATAAACATTAAACGCGTAATTAGCGATATAGAAGGTGTGTGACCTGTTTTATCATTTATAAAACTTGAAAATAAGTATAAAAACCTGTCTAAGCTTGTTTGATTCGACAACTTTCTGTTTAAGACCGATTCGGAACCGAAAGACGCAAAAGTTTGACTTTTGCTTTGACCTCAGTTCTGACCCGGTTTAGATAGGTTTAGACATGCCTTAAAGTTCCATTAGGACCTAGTTACATGTGTGTATAACCCTCTGCGTTTATACCACTTAAATCCTTAATTGTCCGACGGTTCCGTTAATCGCCTAAATATTGACCGTAATGCCCTTATGACCATAAAACGAGATTTTTGGAAATGTGAAAGTGCCAAAATCTTAGTTACTGATTATTAAATTTGTACCTAAAATTTCACATCAGTCGGAGGTCTAGATTAGGAGTTATGCTTAATGACGTAATTAAGAACGCTTTTATTAATTAAACGGCGCCATTAGCATAAAGCCTATCTAAACCCAATTTTTGACACCAAATCTTTTACCCACTGATTTAATATAATATTTTGGGATTTTTGAAGATTTTTAATTATTTTTAAACTGATCATAAGCTCGGATTAGCGCCTTAATTCGGTAAATACCGAATATGCCCTTTTAGGCCATAAAATGAGTTTTACAAATCTTTTTAATGCCAATCAAATTGCTACTGAGTTTAAATAATAAATGGAGTGGTTGAGTCTGTTTATTTGATCAGAAAACTCAGAATCGTATTTTAACCCGTACGTCGCTTAAAACGGCTTTATACGCGTATTATATGCATAGTTTGGGTTTAAAACTATTTTGGCATATAAGACTTATAATCAAATGTTATAACCTGTTAAAATAAGCCATTTTACTGATCAAATCAGACCCGGATCATAGGAGTTTAATTAATTCCTTTTATAATCTTTAAAATGACCAAAATACCCCTACGAGGCTTAATATGTGATTAAACTCGTTTTGGGCATAATGGAAGGTATCCTACTGATATCACATCATATTTAAGGCATGTTAACTTTGGAAACCTGTTTAGGACTCTTACGGATACCCGTTACGCTTCATGCGCGTTCGGTTCGGTTTATGTAACTAGTTTACATAAATTAGCCGAAACGGGTCAAACCTTATCGGTTTTATCTCATAATCCAGAATGTTTATAATATACCCATATTAAAAAAGTCTTCAAACTTGTCGGGTCTAAAACACATTCTATCCGGTCTTCGCTTAATCGTGCGTACGAACCGTATTCTTAAAAGTAACCGGTCTAAGCTCAAGCTTAACTAAAGACCCGTTAGGATTCTAATAGGTTATTATAAACCTTCGTTCCAGATTAGAAGAACCAATAAAAGATACTTGCACTCGCTGATTTTGATTTATACTTACTCAGGTAAATACTTTTAACTTATTTTCCCTTATACGGGCTTGGGGTACGGTATATAAAATACCGCTTGGTCGGGCATTCGACCTTAATCATTTTGGGGGTTAAGTATTATCGAGATGCACCGTTTAAATTGTTTTGTTTGCTTAAAGCCTTTGGGGGGTTAATGACCATGTCCAGGATATCCCTGGCATCATTTTACGAAATGGCCACGACCTTAGCACTCAGGTGTAGGCGTACACCTGTTAGTGTCTCATTTACATAATGTGGTGTGTCTATTGATCTTTAAACCGGCTCGATCCGACTACTGAACGCATAAGAAACATGTGAATCCTTTACAAGCATTATATTCAAATAATTATCCCAAGTTATAAAATATTATTTGTGCCTTGTGCCTTAAATGCTTTTTCTTAAACTCTTTTCAAAATGAGTCGGTTGATTGTATTTACCAGTGTAAACTGACGTATTTTCTTAAAAAGGTTAAGTGCAGGTACTAAGCGTAATTGGCTGGGATTTCTCCTTAGAATCATTAGAAGTCTCGCAAGCTTAAGATGCCGAAGTCTGTTGAACTATTGTTTCATATTTTATTTCCGATCCATCTGTGGATAAACATCCGAATATTGTGACATTAAATATTACAATAATAAATTCGGTTGTATTATATCTTTTAAATTACTTCCGCTGTGCATTTAAATAATGTGTTGTTTGACTATTGTGTTGCCAACCACGTCACGATACTCCCCCACCGGGCCCACCGGTGACGCGTGGAAATCCGGGGTGTGACAGGTTGGTATCAGAGCCAACGCTGAGTGAATTAAACACTAGCCTTTAGTGTTTAATTGTAAGACCCTAATTCGTATATGACAAAAGTCGCAGCGGAAATTCGTGCCATAAAATTTCATTCATTATAAAACGTTTCGACTTACTTGAAGGTCCATTTTAAAATATAAAAACATTTCTTATCATCTCTAAATTACATATGTAAACATTCCCGTACAATCTATCTTGTGACTCGGTCTTCGATCGCTACTCCTTGTGAGGTTAATCCGTGACTCGTACAACCTGCACTCACCACATTCATTCATACATTAGCACACATTATATAAACAAGATTCATTCACGTACACTTCACATATCGTCATTTTTCAAACTTTAAGCATTTCATCTGCGTATCCATTTCCTGGTGAGGCTTCAGTAATGTACCCGCATTACTTTTCATTCTCAAGGTACACCATTAATAACGTTAACACTCAACGTGTCTAAATTATGTATACTTACGTACTTACATACAAACATACATTCACATCTAAATACATACATATCTTTCCTACATCTTTACATACATGCATACACTCATACATGACTTTACACATACATACATACACAACTACATACGTACATACCTTTCCTACATCTTTACCTACCTGCATACACTCATACATATCTTTATACATACGTACATACATATCTACATACGTACATACCTTTCCTACATCTTTACATACATGCATACACTCGTACATACCTTTATACATTCATACATACACATCTACATACGTACATACCTCTCCTACATCTTTAAATACATGCATACACTCATACATATCTTTATACATACGTACATACACATCTACATACGTACATACCTTAACGAACACGTACTAGATCACGTGTACCTCTTACATAATCATACATTATTTACATGGGTCTTAGACTTAGCTTTATAGCCCATAAACATCTAAGGAACCATCAAAATCATGTTTGGAAAGTCCGCCGTAGTCCACGGATATCAAACCGAAGCCTACGGTACATAAATCAACTTAATAACAAGATTTCAGTTTTTGAGACTTGGGGAGGCCGTCGGCGACGGCCCCTAGGGTCGTCGGCGACGGGCCTTGCATTTACCCGTAGCCCAAAAGTCCCGTAGACAGGTAATTAACCCGTCAGAGAAAAACTGATTTTCCCATGCCCGTCGGCGACGGCCACCCTACCCGTCGGCGACGCCCTCTAGAAAGTGCACTTTTCTGCAGATTCGTTTCGTCGTCCGTACGCACTAAAACGCGCATAACTTTTGAACCGTTTACCCATTTAACCTCCCGTTTCTTCCTACATGCTTGTAAATTCACATTCTATCATGTGAACTTAAAATCCCACATCCGGATTAAGGAAATTCCTAACTTATGCGTTTACGCCTATATTTTCATTTTCGGACAATTTTACCCATTCTTGTTTTCATCACACAACTCATTTGTTTTAGCCCAAAACTTGCATGAACATTACTACCATGATACTTTTACATTGTCCGGAGTTTCGTACTTGGGGTTTACACACCCGATCCCCGTTATGCGTTATTTCATTCATTTTATTCGATTATACTAAAACCAACCTTGTTAAACCAGGTTTCATTCGTGAAATTGTTTACCCGTTAATCATAACTCACAACCGAGTCCTTCGACTACTTACCCGTACCTCCGCTTACCAATTAGCGTACTTATATACAATTCTACCCGTTACCTAGTTATCATACCGTAACCCTTTCCTATTCTTCATTCTGATATAACAACAAACCCCATCTTTGACCCGTTATATCTTCTTAACGAAAATCATCGATTTCATACCATCCATCCTCATTTGTCCTCAATCATCATACCTTAATTAACTAACACATATCCTTACGTAAACAACTAAGAAGTGATTACGAAAATCACTTACCTCATAGATCCGTGTTCACATCCGCTTCCTCGCCTCTTCTTGACCCGTTAGCCCTTCGCGCTTGAGTCCGTCTCGGCATGATTCCTATACTTTCATATCATCGTAATTACATTCTTGTTAGCATACTCATTGCACATGTTAACGATCATAACAATTACATCTTTCACATTTGACTTTCATGAGTCGATTCTAGCTAACATAAAACATACAACCAAATTCATATCCCATTAAATGCATGTAATTCATCATGTCATTCCATTTAATACATATCGACATAACAGGTACCATACCACTTCCTATAATCCTACCTTTACGACAACTAGTCACATCGTACTTCATATGCATAGTTGACTTTCAGAAAGTCAACAGTTCATTAATTTAACTTTCCACTTATCATCATATACTCGTAACATCATAATAGACTATACGGACGACACTATATACGTCTTATCATACTCTTGGTGTGCGTACCACCTTTTAAGCATAACGTACAACTAATTCATACACAATCTTCTAATTTCATACATAATTCATCAATTTCTTCCTTCTAATCAACACGAATCATACATGCATAATCATCAAACATATAATCATCACATTTCTTCCAATCCTTCTAACAAGAATCCATCCTACATAACATGATACATCAATCTTGGACAAGAATTGGACCTAGATGATATATCCATGCTATCATCTTCACCCTAACAATTGGGTTTCACCTTTAAACATCAAATTAACACAAACCATACATAACCTATGTTCTATATGATGATTCTAACCCTTGTACATGATCAATTTCATATTAACTCATGGATTTGAACATAACCCACTTCACACATGATCACCAATCTTAGATTTAAAACATACCTTATGATCTCCTCGTGTTGGTGATCATTAATCCATGCTCGGTTATGGATTTAAGCATCATTTAGCCTTTCAATTTGGATGATCTTTCATGTTTAGGGTTTGGAGCTCTTGAGAGCTCCTGAAGCTTCACGAACACACACGTATGTGTGTTTGTGTGTGTGTGTTGATCTTTTAATTAGTAAACAACTTTCATTTGTTCCACTTTAGCCCCTTGGGTTTTCCTTTAAAACATAACTGACACTACCTTTCATCACTTAATACTTTTGACCATACCCTTAACTAGGTTAAATAGCCTAGTTATTTATTTCATGACGTGTCATAAAGGAACACCCGACAAATATTAACATTCAGATTTTGGGGCGTTACATTAATCTCAGTTACACAATTGCACATTCCTAAATCTTTGAGTTTAGACAAAGAACATAGGAATAATCCAAAAAGTTTTTAATTTTAAATTTTAAATTTTTGTCCTTTATTTTTCCTTGTTATTACCTTGTTTATATTAACAGGTTTGGCAATGCCGCCAAGATTCAGGAGAGGAGATCGAGGAAAAGGGCCAATGAGCGCCCCTAACAACCACGAAGCCGGGCCTTCGCGCCGGCGAACTCCATCTTCTACAAGGAGTGCAGATCCACGAGAACCTTGGAGGACTTATGAGGATTCTGCCAGGCAATCTACGTCGTATAGTTCGACGCCTCCGTATCACCATTCCTTTGGGCCTCAGTCCGAGAATGAGCCCAACAACCCGCAACCTTCATACATTCCCCTACAGCGATCCTTATCGCACAATTCCTTCGGAGACCCTACTCCTGTCTTTCGGGGTCAGTTTAACCCGGCGGACTACCTACCAGAACCAGGGGGCTTAAACCCTCTAGGACCGGAGGATCACTTTTCAGGTGATCAAGCGATGGATATGGACGAGGACACAGATCCCGTCGAGGCTTCAACCGGAACCCCGAACCATCCTTTTGTGATCTCTGATGGTTCATCCTTTCACGGATCACCTTACCAAGGTCCGGATAGTCACCAGGAACGGTTCGAACGGTGTGAGTGGTACTTTACACCATCTCACCATTCATCGCCTCACCAGCAGCCGCAACAGCAGCAGCAAGATCCCTCTGGGGATCCACGTTTCGTGGCAATCACGCCACCGCCTCCACCACCGCCAGCTAATCTAGTACCTCCAGCACCACCAAGACGTAGGAGGACTGGCGCTCGGATGTCAGCAAGAGGAGCGGATTTTCATTTCAGCTCTCCTCAACACTCTAGTGGTAGCCACTACGCACCATTATATGAAGGCCCACAAATGGGTGAACCTTCAGTTCCAGTTTCAGAGGTGAATTCGGCACCTATTGCACCGCCATCACAGGGTTTTGGCAACCCTATCCCTGCTTATACTGCTCCGGCAGCTTACAACCCATATGGACCGCCAGCATACCATGGCTATAACTTTGCTGAGGATCCTTACTTTATGGCAGCAAACTACCATGCCCAAAATCCTGAGGGACCATATGGAACCCCTTGGGGAATGGGACACCCAGCTTATGGGTATCAGGCACCTGTTCAGCCACCATTGCAGCACCAGCCGCCACGGTTTTCCCCACCAGAGCAGGAGGATCTCCGTCAGAGGGTGGAAAGGGTTGAGCGAGACCTCCAGAGAGAACGTAAGAAGAATCAGGGATTCATGAGTGGCTTGGCAAGCTTACTGAAGGGAAAGAAGAAACGGGATCGTTAAATCCCAATATGTATAATTGTATTTCTTTGTTTAAATCAAGTCCCTACGTGGACATTTATTTATGTTGTATGTAGTCCCTGCGTGGACATCTATCTTTGTACATAGTCCCTACGAGGACTTGTCTTTATTAGTCCCTGCGTGGACATTTATGTTTGCAAACAGTCCCTGCGAGGACTTGTATTACTAGTATAGCTCCTGCGAGGGCAAGTGTTTCTGTGAAAAGTCCCGTTTAGGGCAAAGTGTACTACTTCTAGGTTTTAATGGAATGTAAGTTTATAAATTTCATCTTTGCTATGTTATGCATAATTAAATTATATAGGAAATAAATAAATAGGAATCATTCCTTTTAAAAATATATCTGCCTAATTTAAATTTTAATTAAGGATCTTAAAGGTATAACCTAGCCTGTATGTCATTTTGAGACCTGGCCCAGATGGTAAAACCTGTTAAAAAGATTCAAATCCCAGTTAACATCTGAAAACATGTTAACACTCCTGGCAGACATGATTCGTTAAAATCACACGTGTTATTATTATAAGGGAATCTTTTCAAAGATTCCTAACCCAGCTAAATGATCTCTGAATCATGGGTTAAATCATTTATAAATATGATTAGTTCTTTTTACCATCTATTGGTAAAAGAATGCCTACGGGCCTTTCTCATTTCCATATGAGACAAAAGACAGTATTAGTCTGTGACCCTGTCTGATAAAGGTAATGAACTATGTTCAAACCTTCATGCTTTGATTCTCTGAAATCATAGCTTATGATTTAATTTGTCCCTGTGACTAGGCCTTATGTGCTAATAAAACTATTATTGTTTTATAAATAGGATAAATTATATTAAAAATCCTAAATAAATGTGAGTAATAAATTAACCATATATGGTCTATGTTTACCACGGTTAATAAAATTGCCATAAAAGACAATTCTATAATAAACTCACCAATAAATTATTGTCAATATGTAACAGTTCAAGCTACATGGCCAACTCAAGCGAGGTTAATAGCCACCCTCGGGGAGAGCATGATAATGCCCGAGTAAATGTAGCGGGTGCAGAATTACAGGCAATGATAGATAATGCCGTAAATCGAGCTATGGATAGACAGCTCCATGAATCCAGTGGTACCCATACGAGGACCCGATCTGCACCACAATCTAGAACACCCTCCAGGACCCACACTGCCCACAACAGTAATTCTCACCACTCCTCGAATCAGAGGAGTAATCCATCCCAAAGAGTCATACTGAACCAAGAACCTCGTAATAGGGGTTGCTCCTATAAGTACTTCGTTTCGTGCAAACCCCGTGATTTCACTGGGGAAAAAGGAGCTGTAGATTGCATGACTTGGTTGGACGAGATAGATACGGTGGTGGATATCAGTGGTTGCGATGATAGGGATATCGTGAAGTTTGTGTCACAGTCTTTTAAAGGAGAAGCATTAGCTTGGTGGAGATCTCTGATCCAAGCTACAGGGAAAGTCCCGTTATACAATATGACCTGGGAACAGTTCATGACGCTGATCAAAGAAAATTACTACCCTCAACATGAAGTTGAGAAGATAGAATCTGACTTCTTGTCGCTGGTTGTCACACCCCCAAAATCCACCCGCGGAGTATCACCGCTTGGAGGCGTGACTGGCCAGGATCCAGCCACCAATCATATTGAACGAGCATGTAAGTAATTATAAAAATCCAACCAATACAATTGGTGTCCAAACAATACGTAGTTTAAGTTGCAAGCGGAAGCATAAGTCTTAAAACCAAAACATAAGTTTAATTGTTTCAAGTTTAACATGGCACACAGCCGTCCATGTCCCACAACGACTCTCTTCCATGCAAGCTCCAGCTAAGTACTTAATAACCTGCAAAGCATGTAGTAACGAGTCAACAACAAGTTGAGTGAGTTCACGGTTGGGTGTTCATTTTAAGTTGTTCCAAAAACAGTTTCCTTTAACTGGCGTCCTGCCGTGGGGGTTACCCCATAGTTGAAAACGTGGTTTGTTTACCCATTTACTCTGGCATTACAGCCGTGGGGGCTACCCCGTGTTAGTTATCTGGCGTTTCGGCCGTGGGGGGCTACCCCATGTATACACTAGACTCGTTACCATATCGAGTGCTGACTGTAGTCATGTTTATGTGCCCTGAACTGTCAATGTCTATCATCATTGACGTGCCCAGATCCATTAGTTCACGCCCGTCCTCTGCGGCACGGTGTGAGGCTTGTCAGACCTAAATAGCGCTATCTAACTAATGACCCGCTCGCCATTGGCCCGGCGATTAAGTCGATATAAAAAGGAGGGACTTCGTGATAGAGTTTTGGTCTAGTACGAGTTATCTGCCCATGAGGACGAGGAATTACATTCCTGAACCAATACTGTCCTACCCAAGAAGGACGAGGAATCCACGTTCCTTAACCCCATTCCCAACCCAGGGAATCCCATGCTTTGTAGAGGGTGTGAACTCACCTTGGTTTGCTCGGCAGATACACAGAAAGGTCAATCGAGTTGTAAGTGGTCAACTACGTCCTAACATAGATACCATTCAAGTCAGGTTCAAACCAAGCAATGCACGTATGTCTTCTACACGTATACTAGCATGTTGCATACAGGTATTATTCATGGCATACACGTATAAACATGGCGGTTTACAATAATACTTACGAATTGAACAGTAGCATGTATATAAGTAAGCAAAGCCCATAAGTCCGGCCCAACGCCTAAGCCCGTAACAATGCAAGCCCAATCCAGCTAGTGTGTGTACGGGGTCTCGAGTCGAGAATAGAGATCTCAAGTCGAGACTGTGCGGTCTCGAGTTACACATGCACTAGTCGAGACTAGACGGTCTCGAGTCGCAACCGGATCCGCAACCATGGTCTCGAGTCATGATGTTTGTGTGCTGATACTGTGTGGTCTCGAGTCGAGACTAGGGGTTCTCGACTCGCAACCCATGTCGCAATCTGTGGTCTCGAGTTGTCATGTGGTGATCTCGAGTCGAGACAGAGGGTCTCGACTGACACCCCTGCTGATCGTCGGCCATTGTACTAAACCAATAGAATTTCGATTTCATGATACAATGTACTATCCAACCACAATCCTTAAACATGTTTTCTTGTCTAACAATCAATTAAAATGGATCAAACAACTAGTTTTCAAATATTCAAGACACCTTCATATCATGTTCATGTTGTTCTTCATGTATTCAAGTCATTCATCATGATCATTCAACTTGTTTATCATATTTTGGGGTTTTTGGCATCAATCACAATCACAACAGGAACCACAATCAAAACACTTGAACATACTCATCTAAAGGTTTCAAATCATCACATAACACCTCAAAATCGACTCTACACTAATCCGATTTCCACATACATGTGGCCGGTTTAACAAGCATTCGGTTCTTAGCACAAGAGTGTACAATCCGATTAACATGACATTATCTAATACACCTAAGCAAGCCGATTTCATGAACATCAACAATTAATGGTTTAAATCACATTTAGACACAAGGTATTATTAACTCATTATGCAATATATCCGAAATCAAGACATGTTAGCCGAATGGCATCATCATACACATCCGATTTGCAAGAACATCATCATTCGTACAACTATTCTAGTTAAACCATGTCATCCATAACATCTAACAATAAGCATCATAAAACACTAACCGGTTGATGAGGAGTGTGTGTGAAGGAGAGTAGGTTTGTTGTCCGAAAGTTTCCGAGTGAAGAACACAAGCGAATCCGAGAGTTTGGCTTGCTACCCTTGATCCAACACAAGGTAAGAGGGTGGTGTTGCTAGGGTTTTAGTGAGAGAGAGTGTGGAAGTGTGAGTGTAGGAGAGTGTGTGTTGTCCCAAAGAAATGGCAAAAATGGCTAGGAGCATGAGATATATACTAGCTCTTAAGTTGGTTCACCCTAGTGGGTTTTCGAGTGGGGTGGAGAGGGACATGGTACAACCGGCCCAATAGTTACACTATTCACTCGAGACCGCATGGTCTCGAGTCGGGTTCTTGTGTCTCGGGTCGCATACATACAAGCATACATATAAACATAACACATAATCACATAGGATGTTCACTTATATCATTAAACCAACAAGTTAACTAGTCACATAACGTTTAAGCATGTTACATCAAGATACAACAAAAGGTTCTAAATTTCGAGTTGTCACATCATCCCCAAGTTGAAAGAAATTTCGTCCCGAAATTTGGTAAGCACTCACTGAGGAAGCTAGTTAAGTTGTATGGTTTTCCCGGTTTTCCTGGGGTGTCACATCAACCCCCCGTTGATCTGGAATTTCGTCCCGAAATTCCGTAGCTTCAGCCTCAGTAGTGGTTGTACTGTTTGCGAACAGTTGGGGATACTTTTGTTTCATCTGATCTTCGCGTTCCCAGGTGAACTCTGGGCCGCGACGTGAGTTCCAACGAACTCGAACGAGAGGTATTCTAGTGCTCTTGAGGACCTTAACATCCCGGTCCGTGATTTCAACTGGTTCCTCGACGAATCGTAACTGCTCGTTGATAGTGAGTTCCTTCAGAGGAACTACGTGGGTCTCGTCTGACAGACACTTCTTCAGATTCAACACGTGGAAAACGTTGTGAACTGCACCGAGTTCTGCTGGTAAGTTCAGTCTGTAGGCCACCCTGCCTATTTTCTCAATAATTTCGAAAGGTCCAACGTATCGTGGGTTAAGTTTGCCTCGTTTACCAAAACGAACCACACCCTTCCAGGGTGAAACTTTGAGTAGTACCCGCTCCCCAACCTGGAGCTCTAGTGGTTTTCTGCCCTTGTCGGCGTAGACTTTCTAACGGTCACGAGCTGCTGCCATGCGTTATCGTATTTGAGCAATTCTTTCAGTCGTGTCTACCACATGTTCTGGACCAGTGATCTGACTATCCCCCACCTCTGCCTAACAAAGAGGTGACCGGCATTTACGTCCGTACAATGCCTCAAACGGAGCAGCTTTAATGCTGGTGTGGTAGCTATTATTGTACGAGAATTCCACGAGTGGCAGATGCTTTTCCCAGCTGTTGCCAAAGTCGATTACACACGCTCGAAGCATGTCTTCTAAGGTTTGAATAGTGCGCTCGGACTGCCCGTCCGTCTGAGGATGATACGCTGTGCTCATGTCTAATCGTGAGCCAAAGGATTTGTGCATCGCTTACCACAGCTCTGAAGTAAAACGCGCATCTCGATCCGAGATAATAGAGGTGGGCACCCCGTGCCTCGAGACAACTTCCTTGAGGTATACTTCTGCAAGAGTGGAGAACTTATCCGTCTCCTTGATAGACAAGAAGTGTGCAGACTTTATGAGTCGATCCACGATCACCCAAATAGTATCGTTTCCGCGCTGGGATCTAGGCAGGCCAGTGACAAAATCCATGGAAATTTGCTCCCATTTCCATTGTGGTATCTCTGGTTGCTGGAGTAGGCCTGAGAGTTTCTGGTATTCAGACTTGACTCTCGCACAAGTTAGACACTTGCTGACGTAGGTTGCTATGTGGGCCTTCATGCTAGGCCACCAATACGTAGTTTTGATATCGTGGTACATCTTATCCGAACCAGGGTGTACCGAGTAACGAGACCTGTGTGCCTCGTCCATCACAAGTTCTCGTAAGTTGCCATAGAGTGGGACCCAAACGCGTCCCGTTACGTAGTAAGCACCGTCTTCCTTTCGTTCCAATCGTTGTCTTGAGCCGCGTAGGGCTTCAGCCCTGACGTTTTCTGGTTTCAGTGCTTCTATCTGAGCAGCTCGTATCTGGGAAGGTAGACTAGAATGGATCATGAGTTGTAAGGCTCGTACGCGCTTAGGCGCGGTGTCCTTTCGACTGAGGGCGTCGGCCACAACATTGGCCTTGCCCGGGTGATACCTGATCGAGCACTCGTAGTCATTCAGTAGTTCGACCCCTCGTCGTTGTCACATGTTTAGTTCCTTCTGCTTGAAGATGTGCTCGAGGCTCCTGTGGTCGGTGTAGATGGCACACTTGGTACCGTACAGGTAATGCCGCCATAACTTAAGTGCAAAAACAACAGCTCCCAGCTCTAAGTCGTGTGTAGTGTAGTTTCTTTCATGAACCTGGAGTTGGCGTGAGGCGTAGGCTATAACCCTATCTCGTTGCATCAATACACAACCAAGACCTTGAATTGATGCGTCGTAGTAAACCACAAAATCGTCTGTGCCCTCTGGCAGTGAAAGGATAGGTGCGCTATAAAGTCTGTCCTTTAAGTGCTGAAACGCTAACTCCTATGCATTTCCCCAATGATAAACAACGCCCTTCTGCGTTAATGAGGTGAGAGGCTGTGCGATCTTGGAGAAATCCTTAATGAACCTCCTGTAGTATCCTGCCAAACCCAAGAATTGGCAGATTTCCTTTGGTGTACGAGGTGCAGGCCAGTTCTTAATCGAGTCCACCTTGGACGGATCAACATGAATCCCATCCTTGTTTACCACGTGGCCTAGGAAATGGACTTCTCGAAGCCAGAAGTCGCATTTCGAGAACTTTGCGTAAAGTTGTTCCGTTCGAAGGAGTTCCAAAATAAGTCGTAGATGCTGCTCGTGTTCCTCTCGACTCGTAGAATAGATTAGGATGTCATCGATGAAGACTATAACGAACTTGTCCAAGTAAGGCTTGCACACTCGATTCATCAAGTCCATGAAAACCGCGGGTGCATTTGTCAGTCCAAAAGGCATGACCAAAAACTCATAGTGCCCATAGCGAGTTCTAAAAGCTGTTTTGGAGACGTCCTCTTCTCGGACTCTCAGCTGATGATATCCCAACCTCAAATCGATCTTTGAATAGTAGCTCGACCCCTACAGCTGGTCGAACAAGTCGTCAATACGTGGTAGAGGATAACGATTCTTTACCGTCACCTTGTTGAGTTCCCGGTAGTCGATGCACATTCTGAAGGTACCGTCTTTCTTCTTCACAAATAGCACTGGAGCTCCCCAGGGCGATGAGCTGGGACGAATAAAACCCTTATCCAAGAGTTCTTGTAGTTGCGTAGAGAGTTCTTCCAACTCTGATGGAGCTAATCGATAAGGTGCACGAGCTATAGGCGCAGCTCCAGGAGCTAGTTCAATCTGAAACTCCACTTGGCGATGAGGCGGAAGACCAGGTAATTCCTCAGGAAATACCTCAGGATAGTCACGTACAATTGGAAAATCTTCTATCTTCTTCTCTTTCTCCATGGTGTCAGTAACGAGAGCCAAAATGGCAGTGTGGCCTTTTCGCAAGCACTTTTGGGCCTTAAGGAAAGAGATGACGTTCTCAACAGCACCCCTTTTGTCGCCACGAATCATGAGAGGTTCACCACCGGAACCAGGAATACGAACAACCTTCTCGTTGCAAAGAATCTCTGCTCGGTGTTGGGATAACCAATCCATCCCAATGACAACGTCGAAACTACCCAAGACGATAGGAATGAGGTCGATAGAGAAAGTCTGGTTAGCAAGAACAAGTTTACACCCCTGGACTACGTGTATGGCTTCTAAACTCTTACCATTTACTAGCTCTACAGTGTGCTTGTTGTTCAAAGGTGTTGGAATACGCTTAAGTATTCGACTAACTTCTAGTGACATGTAGCTAGTATCGGCACCCGAATCAAATAAAACTGTAACATAAAAGTCGTCGAGAAGGAACTTACCCGCCACAACATTGGGGTCATTCCTTGCTTCACCTTGGCCAATTACGAACGCCCGCCCCCTGGCTCCATTGTTGTTGTTGTTCCCGTTGTTACCATTCCCCTGATTGTTGTTGTTGTTGTTGTTCTGGTTCCTGTTCAATTGGGGACAATCTTTCTTGAAGTGGCCTTCAGCTCCACACTGAAAGCACCCTTTGTTGTTGCCCTGCTGCTGCTGCTGTCACTGGTTCTGGGGGGCCTGTTGTTGACGATTCTGGTTGGCGGGGTACAAGCTTTTGCAGTCTTTGGCGGCGTGACCTGGCTTGTTGCACCGATGACAATTGCCCCTGGTGCATGGCCCGCTGTGGTGTAGGTTGCAGCGATTGCACTTGGGGTGATTCCCCTTGTACCCACCATGACTCTGACCACCAGACGATTGCTGACTGGGGCTCTTGTAGTCATCAGTCTTTCTCTGCTGAGACTGAGATTGCACGGAAGTCGAACCCTTGCTTGAAGTTCCATCCCATTTCCGTTTGTTGTCACTGAGAGTTTCAGAGGTAGCTGTAGCACTAAGACGTTTTGGTAGCCTGTTCTGCTCCACCGCCTGATCAGTGAGACGGTGAGCCAATTGAACAACTTGCTGGTAGGTGGCGAGGTTTGCTGAAGTCACATAACTTTGGATTTCTGGCACTAAGCCCTTAAGGAAGAGTTCAATACGTTTAATTGGAGGGTCCACCATAGTAGGACACAGTAATGCAAGCTCATTCGATCTTTTTGTAAACGCCTCAATCTCTGACCCCGTCATCTTGAGGTTGAAGAACTCGACTTCCAGCTTATGAATATCATCGCGACTACAGTATTCCTCCTTGATCATCTCCTTAAAAGTTTCCCACGGGGTGGCGTTGGCAGCAACCAACCCCAGCATTTGAACCTGAGCGTTCCACCACGTGAGGGCTAAACCCTCGAGAGTACCGGTAGCATACTTCACCCTGCACGCCTCAGGGCATTCACACATTTCGAACACAGATTCTAGTTTCTCAAACCAGTGGAGGAGACCTACTGCTCCTTCAGTGCCGCTAAAAGTAGTGGGTCGGCAGTCCATAAAGGTTTTGAAGGTGCACACGGGTGGCTGAACATGTTGACCTATTGTGGTTGAAAGAAAAACAGAGTTTAACACAAAGGTTGGTTCACGAGAGTAGGGCCTAAAGATCCTAGAATGAGCTCGGACTGCAGGATATACCTCCTGCGTGTGCAGCTGCAAGTGCCGCAGCAACTCGTTCGTTAATCAGTGTCGTCAACTGAGCTTGAGTCATGTTAACGCGTCCAGACATGATCTTCATACCAAGAAGAACATGAGTGAGAGAGGTTCGTGAAAATGCGATGACAGAAGAGAGTAAGCACACACGGGTTCAAGCAACAGTAGTTATACTAACCAAGCATACCATGAGCAATGTACTATGTAACTAACAAGTAGGCAATATAAACACAGATCATATCACCTAGTATGTCGAGCCTTGCATGTGGAGTGAAGCGTCGTTGTGGACTGTAGAGCACTGTACAGGTTATAGTCTGATTTTAATAAAACTTTTTTTTCCCTTTATTAAAACCAAGTTCACTATAACCAATGGCTCTGATACCAATATGTCACACCCCCAAAATCCACCCGCGGAGTATCACCGCTTGGAGGCGTGACTGACCAGGATCCAGCCACCAATCATATTGAACGAGCATGTAAGTAATTATAAAAATCCAACCAATACAATTGGTGTCCAAACAATACGTAGTTTAAGTTGCAAGCGGAAGCATAAGTCTTAAAACCAAAACATAAGTTTAATTGTTTCAAGTTTAACATGGCACACAACCGTCCATGTCCCACAACGACTCTCTTCCATGCAAGCTCCAGCTAAGTACTTAATAACCTGCAAAGCATGTAGTAACGAGTCAACAACAAGTTGAGTGAGTTCACGGTTGGGTGTTCATTTTAAGTTGTTCCAAAAACAGTTTCCTTTAACTGGCGTCCTGCCGTGGGGGTTACCCCATAGTTGAAAACGTGGTTTGTTTACCCATTTACTCTGGCATTACAGCCGTGGGGGCTACCCCGTGTTAGTTATCTGGCGTTTCGGCCATGGGGGGCTACCCCATGTATACACTAGACTCGTTACCATATCGAGTGCTGACTGTAGTCATGTTTATGTGCCCTGAACTGTCAATGTCTATCATCATTGACGTGCCCAGATCCATTAGTTCACGCCCGTCCTCTGCGGCACGGTGTGAGGCTTGTCAGACCTAAATAGCGCTATCTAACTAATGACCCGCTCGCCATTGGCCCGGCGATTAAGTCGATATAAAAAGGAGGGACTTCGTGATAGAGTTTTGGTCTAGTACGAGTTATCTGCCCATGAGGACGAGGAATTACATTCCTGAACCAATACTGTCCTACCCAAGAAGGACGAGGAATCCACGTTCCTTAACCCCATTCCCAACCCAGGGAATCCCATGCTTTGTAGAGGGTGTGAACTCACCTTGGTTTGCTCGGCAGATACACAGAAAGGTCAATCGAGTTGTAAGTGGTCAACTACGTCCTAACATAGATACCATTCAAGTCAGGTTCAAACCAAGCAATGCACGTATGTCTTCTACACGTATACTAGCATGTCGCATACAGGTATTATTCATGGCATACACGTATAAACATGGCGGTTTACAATAATACTTACGAATTGAACAGTAGCATGTATATAAGTAAGCAAAGCCCATAAGTCCGGCCCAACGCCTAAGCCCGTAACAATGCAAGCCCAATCCAGCTAGTGTGTGTACGGGGTCTCGAGTCGAGAATAGAGATCTCGAGTCGAGACTGTGCGGTCTCGAGTTACACATGCACTAGTCGAGACTAGACGGTCTCGAGTCGCAACCGGATCCGCAACCATGGTCTCGAGTCATGATGTTTGTGTGCTGATACTGTGTGGCCTCGAGTCGAGACTAGGGGTTCTCGACTCGCAACCCATGTCGCAATCTGTGGTCTCGAGTTGTCATGTGGTGATCTCGAGTCGAGACAGAGGGTCTCGACTGACACCCCTGCTGATCGTCGGCCATTGTACTAAACCAATAGAATTTCGATTTCATGATACAATGTACTATCCAACCACAATCCTTAAACATGTTTTCTTGTCTAACAATCAATTAAAATGGATCAAACAACTAGTTTTCAAATATTCAAGACACCTTCATATCATGTTCATGTTGTTCTTCATGTATTCAAGTCATTCATCATGATCATTCAACTTGTTTATCATATTTTGGGGTTTTTGGCATCAATCACAATCACAACAGGAACCACAATCAAAACACTTGAACATACTCATCTAAAGGTTTCAAATCATCACATAACACCTCAAAATCGACTCTACACTAATCCGATTTCCACATACATGTGGCCGGTTTAACAAGCATTCGGTTCTTAGCACAAGAGTGTACAATCCGATTAACATGACATTATCTAATACACCTAAGCAAGCCGATTTCATGAACATCAACAATTAATGGTTTAAATCACATTTAGACACAAGGTATTATTAACTCATTATGCAATATATCCGAAATCAAGACATGTTAGCCGAATGGCATCATCATACACATCCGATTTGCAAGAACATCATCATTCGTACAACTATTCTAGTTAAACCATGCCATCCATAACATCTAACAATAAGCATCATAAAACACTAACCGGTTGATGAGGAGTGTGTGTGAAGGAGAGTAGGTTTGTTGTCCGAAAGTTTCCGAGTGAAGAACACAAGCGAATCCGAGAGTTTGGCTTGCTACCCTTGATCCAACACAAGGTAAGAGGGTGGTGTTGCTAGGGTTTTAGTGAGAGAGAGTGTGGAAGTGTGAGTGTAGGAGAGTGTGTGTTGTCCCAAAGAAATGGCAAAAATGGCTAGGAGCATGAGATATATACTAGCTCTTAAGTTGGTTCACCCTAGTGGGTTTTCGAGTGGGGTGGAGAGGGACATGGCCCAACCGGCCCAATAGTTACACTATTCACTCGAGACCGCATGGTCTCGAGTCGGGTTCTTGTGTCTCGGGTCGCATACATACAAGCATACATATAAACATAACACATAATCACATAGGATGTTCACTTATATCATTAAACCAACAAGTTAACTAGTCACATAACGTTAAAGCATGTTACATCAAGATACAACAAAAGGTTCTAAATTTCGAGTTGTCACATCATCCCCAAGTTGAAAGAAATTTCGTCCCGAAATTTGGTAAGCACTCACTGAGGAAGCTAGTTAAGTTGTATGGTTTTCCCGGTTTTCCTGGGGTGTCACATCCACCCCCCGTTGATCTGGAATTTCGTCCCGAAATTCCGTAGCTTCAGCCTCAGTAGTGGTTGTACTGTTTGCGAACAGTTGGGGATACTTTTGTTTCATTTGATCTTCGCGTTCCCAGGTGAACTCTGGGCCGCGACGTGAGTTCCAACGAACTCGAACGAGAGGTATTCTAGTGCTCTTGAGGACCTTAACATCCCGGTCCGTGATTTCAACTGGTTCCTCGACGAATCGTAACTGCTCGTTGATAGTGAGTTCCTTCAGAGGAACTACGTGGGTCTCGTCTGACAGACACTTCTTCAGACTATCGAGTTAAACTGTCTGACAGACACTTCTTCAGACTATCTGCTCGTTGATAGTGAGTTCCTCTAAGTGCTGACCTGGTCGGGAACAGAGTGTCGAATAGTGCGAAAATCGAGTTAAACTGTCTGGCAGACTATCTGAGCAGATGGTCATCCGAACGGATGGTCATCTGGACGGATGGCCATTCGAACGGATTAGCTCCATCCGATAGGATGGTCATCCGAGCGGATGACCATTCGAACAGTGTGTAGGTGTCTGTGAACTTGTTTATGTTTTTTTGTCATAGTGTCCTGTAAAAACAAACAGCAAGTGTTATCATAATCAGATCATCTGGACAGATGGTCATCCGATCGGATGACCATTCGAACAGATGGTCAGTGGGTGCGTTTCCATGAAATTTTCTAAGCCTCGAGTTAACGGAGACAGTGTGACGACGTGTCAAACAATGGGAACATACCAAACCCAGCTCGTTCGATCGGATGGGTATCACCCCGTCGGACAGATGAGCTGCTTTCAGTGAAATTTCATGTTTGACCCGTTAATCGGTCTGTTTTCTGGTGGAAATCAGTTTCCAAGCCGAATCTCGACTAAGGAATGAGTCGAGGGTCTGATTGAGTCTGATTTCACCAAAGTTTTGTATATAAAAATTGAAGAAAAGTTCGGAAATCAGTTGTAAAACGTGAAGTTTATCAGATATGAGCCGAAAACATGTGAAATTCCGTCAGATCTGGTATAAAAGTGTGATAATCCTTTAGATGTTGTATAAAAGTTGTGAAATCTGCTAGATCTGGAACCAATCTTGGTTAAAGGGTGCTCCACAACAGTTTGCATAAGCAACCGAGTGGAAACCACCTTCAAGAGGTCCAAATCAGTTGGTTTTCGGAAAAAGTTGAAGTGTTCATGTGATTTTGATGAAGAATATGGTGTAGAAGTGATAAATGATGAAGATTAGAAGAGATTGGAGGTAAAATGCTTACAATTTGGCCTTGAATCGTGACGGAAAGGGTCTGGGAGCTTGAGAGCAAACGAACCGAATGAAAGGTGAAAGTGGAGGTCAAGTGCTCTATTTATAGATGACAGTGGCAGTGCTAGTCGAATAACTTTGATTGAATGGGGTTAAGTCAGTGCAAGTATGCAGGCGATCAGATGGCCTTCCGGTTGAATGGCCATCCGGTCGGATGGTCATCCGAGCGGATGGTCATCTAATCGGATGTCCATTCGGACAGCCGATTCCCGTTTGCTAATTTCCCGACTTTGGTTCGTTTTGTGAGCTAGGTTAAGTGTTGCGTTGCATATTATTGTGAGTAACCATTGTATGTAGTATTATTACACTTAGGTGTTCTAATAACATAAGTATCACAAGGAGTTTCCGTGTTTCAAGTTTGCGTTTAAGCTAGTTTCTCGTTCAGTAAGTATCAAGCTTAACAAGTGTCAAGTTTCAAAGCATCACAAGAGTCAAGAGTTAAGATTCACATCATTCATATATATATAAAGCATCACAAGAGTGAAGGTTCATATCGTTCATATATATAAAGCATCACAAAGAGTAAAAGTTTCACATAGTTTAACAAAATTTAAGATTCAAATAGCATCATTTCTCATTATGATCGTTTGTCTCGAGAGTAAAAGCATCACAAGGTAGGAAGTATGGCGAGACTTGCTAAGGTAAAAGAAGTATCGAAACACAGGGCGTTACATAGCTAATGTGATAGCAAGCATATTAATCCAGATTACTATTGGTTACAAAGCCAATAATCATGAGAGGAGCAAAAGTTCATTTAGGTACATGTCATTTTATATATAGTACCATCAATTCACATGAAGCCAATAGGTTATAGTTCTCCCCATATAGTTGATTTTTGGTCAGGAACCAAAGATGTCTCATCAAAGATTTTGGTTGTGCGACATATATTGAAATTCATCCACCACACCGCACAAAGATGTGACTTCTAAAAAGTTTGAGAATATGTTGGGTATAAATAATCATCTATGATTGAATACTTAAAGCCATTAGTGATAAATTTGTTTATGGCTCATTGGTTTTCACTTTAGTGAATGAATGTTCCCAACATTAGGGGGAGACAACAAGCAATTGGAAAGTGAAAAGTGAAATGAATTATCATGTCATCTTGATCCTCAGACTATAAACAATGAACTAGAAGTTTAAAGTATAATTCATTTATCAATATTAAAGAACAAATTACAAGACAAGTTCACTGACCTAAATAGAGTGACTAAGTAAGTCGCATAATCAATTGCTTATGCTCTAGTTATATTTGTGTCCCAAGAGGACAACCACAAATTTTTTAATGAGTCTATTGCATGCCTGAAGCGTGGTAGACTAGTCGATTCCAATAATAAAATTCCTCGGAAATTTGAGCAAGTAATTAAGATGGTCAAGTCGAGGTTATATTAATAGGATCTCCTACAGAGACATTAGACATGATGGTTCAAGAAGAACCTCAGGTACCTGAAGTAAAGAGATCTCAATAAGTTGTATCATGTCTAAGATATGTATGGAATCGAAATAAAAATCGACGTCGTTATACTTTTATATATAATGTAGTGCTTAAAATGATTAAAAGATGAGGATCAAGATTTAAGATCTACCTATGAATGAATATTAAGAAATGAATGGCCAAAATAGAAAGACACAAATAAGGCAGAGTTTAGTTCTATAAAGAAATGGAAAGTTTCTGGACCAACAGTCCATACAACTGAAGTTGTAAAATATGTTGGACACAAATATGTCTTTTACGCGAATCATGTGAAAATCAAATTAAGTGATATAAGTCAAAATTGGTGGCACAAGAATTTTTGCAAAGACTTATGACTGATTATGAGGAGACGTATTCTCCCGTGGTGGATGTTTTGACTTTCCATTATCTTATTAGTCTAGTAATATATAAAAGAGAATTGACATGCGTCTTATGAAAGTTATGTATCACTTGATACTAAGTCATATAAAATAAGTTCTCGAGAATATTACGACTATTATATAAATTCGGATCCGAATACGTATACGTTGTATATGTTATTGAATTGAATATAACTGGAACTCCCTATGAGTCTCCTAAAGCATTTGAGTTCTTAAGAGGTTAATTGAAACACCTTATGGATGTAATTACTGTGCACCAATACACCAATAAAAATACATAGAAAATGTGTACCTGGTTATTATGGCATCTCAATGTACACAGTGTACAAACATGGTATAATATGGATTTTACAAATGAAGCAAGTGTTTAAGACATCCTTGCATATAATATAAAATCAATGCGGTGGTTTGTGTGTCAACATTCCTAAAGAGTGTATGCACATACATTGTTGGTCAAAGTTGAAAGGAGTACGGGAATTTATATTTATAAAGTTAAAAAAAGATAGTATGGACTAAATAGTCGATTCAAATGTGGTATAATCGACTCACTAATGAGCTCAGCAAAGAGAGAAATACATAAATTGTAGTGACTCCATTTGTTTTCATTAAAAGAATAATATGAGGTTTATGAGTATTCTAATATATGTTGATGATATCATTGAATCTCCTGAAAAGATAAAAATGAGCTCAATTATTAAAGGAAGAATTTGCAAATTAAAGATGGTATTGCAAATATGTGGCTTGATATGTAGAACAAGCATTTGTATTATTATTATCCATCGATCATAATACATCTAGAAGATGGTGGACATTTTCATAATCAGAAAGCTTATGGTATACGTACATTTTATGATGTCCAAGTAGTTGGTATATAAAATGACTCTTATCATCTCCTATCAAAGAAGCAAAGATCATTGGTCCAGAAGTACCATAGTTAAATACAAATTGTATATCTTGCTAGTATGTATACACGGACACATGTCATGAAATTCATTGACAAGATATAACTCGTGTATAGCGAGGAGATAATGTAACAGGTAAAACATATATTTTTATACCCTTAAGGTACAAAAGATATGGATTCATATTTTACTAACCCATCAACAAGTTTGGTTAGGTTTGTAAGTGCAGGGAATGTAACAAAACATATTCATGGATCTTATGGTATCTACTTACAAGTGAAGGCAATTAAAATTTCACATGAAGATCATACATCAATGCTCATTGAAGGGTTTGACATTAATGGATCAAGCAACATACCAAGCTGGACATCAATGGATTACCAAGTTTTGAGCAACTTTCAAAGAAGCCGGACCTGAGTCACTTATAAGATACATGTAAAAATGAGATGGAGCATTATACAAGTTGCACTCTTTTTCCCTTAACTAAGTTTTATCCCAATGGGTTTTCTTAGTAAGATTTTTAATGAGGAAACATACCTTATCTAAAAGTATCAGGAGGAGAAAATACGCGCTACACTCTTTTTCCCTTAGCTGAGGTTTTGTCCCACTGGGTTTTCCTAGGAAGGTTTTTAACGAGGCAACATCACCAAGCGTATTAAAGGTATGTTGATAGTCAAGGGGGAGTGTTATGAATGTATTATTTATATGGTGACTCTCCACATACATAACTCCTATAACTCCTATCTCTTTGATTTCTTTTGTATTAATGTATATGCCTATATATAGTGGCATTTGTATATGGTGTATATAGATCAATCAATAAGATGTACATTCTCTCATACTCTTATTCGTCTCTTTATATTGCTAGTTGTTTCACAACAAATTACAAATAGAAAATACAATTTAAATTAATGATAACGCGACGAGCGAGTGAGACCCGACTATAATGGGCACAACCCACTCATGTCTCAGACATGCACATCTTACTTGTGCGAGGCACGAACCCATAATAAGAACTAAATCCGTTAACACAACTCACAAGTATACAAAACTAAATATATATTTGTAAAATATATATATAGTGTGAGGTTCATTGGGGAACACTAAAAAAGTGGAGAACAGTGGGGAACCGACTCAAACGAACTCCGATTGGACTCATTCTAACGGCGTTGGAACCGGCTCGTCGAACCCTAACTAGGATCTCTTAACCCTAAACCCTAAATCATAACCCCTGAACCCTAAATATATTAGGGTTTAGCTTTTAGGGTTTAACTTTAGGGTTTAACTTTAGGGTTTAGCTTTAGGGTTTAGCTTTAGGGTTTAGGGTTTCGCTTTAGCGTTTAGGGTTTAGTTTTAGGGTTTAGCTTTAGGTTTAGCCTTTAGGATTTAGCTTTTAGGGTTTATAGTTTAGATTTTACGGTTTAGCTTAGGTTTTAGCCTTATTTTTAGCTTTAGAGTTTAGAGTTTAGGAGTTAGGATTTAGGGTTTAGGGTTAAGAGATCTTAGTTAGGGTTCGACGAGCCGGTTCCAACGTCGCTGGAATGAGTCCAATCGGAGTTCGTTTGAGTCGGTTCCCCGTTGTTCCCCACTTTTTTAGTGTTCCCCTATATATATATATATATATATATATATATATATTAACAATTCAAGAACATATACATTTAAAACAAAACAAATACATAAAACAAGATGGACAACTTGTACATAGTAAATCATAAGTTAAGGTGATTAACATATTTAGAACAGTAATAGGTTACGTCGCAAACCAAAAGATTACCGGTGAAGTTTAAGATGATCGAAGACGCAAAAGAGTGAGTTCATGTCCCCACTTTTAAACGTTTTCTAATTTTCTAAATTTGGGGAAAATACATGTATAAATGGTATGTTAAACTAAGGAATGATACAATAGATCATGTTACGAATAGGGTATACGTAAGCACCATTAATCTAAGTTTAGACCGAAGAGCAAAAGGTTAGATCTAGCGGGTCTTGGCAGCCTAACTCTTGGCCCTCGTTTGCCCATGCGGAAGACTGCTTTTGGGTCACAATCGAAGGGTAATCGATGTAAAATTGCCTAGGTTTGGATGCTTCCTATGTCGTCACACATGTTAATGTCCTTGCAAAACATTAGCGATCTCGATTTCCTTATGTAATACATCTTGCTTACATCTCAACTCATTTTTTACAAGCTACATACCATATTTTTCATACAAATACATGTTATATAAATTAACTGCATGAATTCACACCAACTTTTGTTGACGATTTTTCAAACTTACATGTATTTCAGGTAATTAGTGGAAAGCTTTGCGGATCTTTGCTTCAAGAAGTCATGTGCCATTACTCCATGCCACTTTTGTAGGATTTATCATCATATCCCGCCTCTTTGCGGTGACATGAGGAATAAATCCTTAATCATTTAGAATTCGAATGTGTTGTAAACTTATAAACTTATTATCTTTTAAAGTGATGTAAACACTTTACATAACTTATGTTTTGAAACTTGAATCTATGAATGGCATTTGGAGTTTATTTTAATATAGAATGTATGCTAATTCGTATGCAATGAGAATCAATCACGATCACACCTCGCGTTTCCGCCTCTGAAAGGGGTGTGACAATCATAATCTGAATCCTGTTTTTTGTCGACGTTACTTGTACCAAGACATCCAAAAGTGTTATCAATTTTAATTGTAGGCCGAGAAGCTGATGTACTAGCTTTGTTGATTCTCAAGGTAGCATTTTGTTTTTTAATCGGCCTATATTCAAACTTTGATTTCTCTTTAAAAACAACACCTTGTTTTCCAGCCTTTTTCTTTTTCTTACCCATGATAAACCCTTCCTCATCAACTTGCTCTTTCGCCTTTCCTTTAATCACCAGCTTAGTGTCAAGTTTAATTTACTTAGGGCAGTTTTCTATGGTGTGACCAAAAACGCAACACGTTGGACATCTTGGGGGAGTCCATTCGTATTCAACTTTTATAGCACTAGTTAAGAAACCTCCATCTTCAACATTTGGAATTACAACTAAAATTGACTCTTTAAGCTCTTTTTCAGCATCCATTTCAATAATAGCCCGAGCATAACTACTACGACCCCATGATTCCATGCACATGTTTGAAGTTTCATTGTCCAAAATTTTCGGGGAACCCAACTTAGAAGCTACTAAACTTAAACCGTCTTCAGTATAAGCCGCAAGAGGAACATCATGCATCTTAACCCAAACCGGGATCTTTCTCAATTCTTCCTTCTTGATCTCCATTTTAGATGACCAAGGCTTCAGAAATATAGGGATATTATGAATTAACATGAACCATCTTGTATGACCTGCTCCATACCTTCTTTTGAATCAAATTTGAAAAAGAAAAAGCCTTTTGCATTCATCATACTTTTGTGTAGACCATACTACTTCCAAAGATTTTTAACAAAATACTCAACAAGCGGGAAAGCCAATCTTTTACCCAGGAGGTACCCAAACAACACGTTGCTACACTTTTCTTGAACTTTCTTGACAGATTAGATGTGTCATTTAAGTTGATTTTGCTTTTTTTTTCTTTTTGAAAAAAAAATATGTAAACTCTTTGTTTTAGGCCAAAACCTCATGAAATTTATGTGACCCTACTTATACTGGTAAACGAAAATGAATATTTGTTTTACATTGGGCTTAATTGGGTCATCAGGTTACTTAGATCTCAGCTTTAACAAAGAGCATTCTTAGAATATTAGCAGCCCGTAGTTACGTACATATAATTAACTAGTAAGATTACCCGCGCTACGCAACAGGATTTTGGTCAATATCTATTTTGCTTTCGTATAGAAACCGAAAGAAATACACTTAAAAGAATATAAAACATGTTTTACGTCGACCGAAAACCATAAAAATAAATTTAAATTGGACAGCGAGACATGCTGATTTTAAAGTAATTGTTAATGAAAATGTAAACTATATCTTAAATATAACTTTAATGAAAAGGAGCCTTAAACTAAAACATTTAATATAAAGAAAAGTAAAAAAAATAAAAATAATAAAGTTAAAAAAATCAAGAAACAAACAAAAAGGCAAATATGATGAAAGCACTATTCATTTAACTTGCTAAATGTAATTTACGTCAAAACGTAGATTAGCTTGAATTTATACTAACACGTTCATAAAAATAAGCACATAACGCGTTGCAGCGATGTCAGAACGTAAAGTGAGTCGAATTTATATTGTCTAGTGAAAAAGTATTATATTTGATCCAACTCGTTTCCGAACAAAATTTAAGCCAAAACATAGAACAACTAAAAAATACATAAAAATAATCAAGAAAAAGGTATAAAAACATAAATTAAGTATAAACATAAATTCAGAAAAAAAAAATTGCGTTAAAACATAGACCAACTAAAAAGCATGTATAATAATAAGTATAAAAACATATTATATTTGACCACCTCGTTTCTGAGAAAAATTTACGTCTAAACGTAAATTAATTTGAATTTATACCAATTCATAAATAAAAATAAACACGTAAAATTTGATTACAAAGTTCTTAGAAAGTTAACGGGTTGTAAGTGTTAACGCTGAAAATTGAAAGGTATAAGTATACAGAAATACAAAAACAAAAACAAAAAGGATAAAAAATCAAAAAGCAAAACAAAAAAGACAAAAAAAAAAACAAAAAACAAAAAACAAAAAGCAAGTTACCATTCAATTACTATATATTATATATCTATTAAGAGAAAGGTCGGTGGCAAAAGCCACCTACCCTTTCTCTTTTAAATCTCTTTCCACAAACCCTTTTCTTCCACTCCTTTTAACCCTAAGGACCGAAGCCCCCTCTCAATCAATTGCGGCCTTTTGAATCCAAACTCATCGTCATCATTCATCACTCAATCAGGTTAAACATATCTCAAACCAGATCTACTATTTCTTCACAAATTTTGAACAACATCTATACATACATGTACAAAGGCTGAGGTGAATCGTCGGCAAGGTCGGCGATGGTAGGAGGAGGTGGACCGCTGGATCGGAAACGAATAAACGATGCGTTGGATAAGCAGTTAGAGAAGACGTCTTCTTCTCCGGTGTTTCTGTATCTCGGTTCCTTCTCTGAGTTGTCTCTGTTGCCTGTAAGTTTGGATTTTGTGTTATTTTGTTGCCTGTCCATCCTGTTCATCTGTCTTTGCGTCGTAAGCTCTTCTCATCACGTGATAGTCATCGGTATGATTCATCAATTTCTGTATGTTATACATGATTTTATTAGCTATGATGCAACGAAAAGTTGACTGTTGATGATCCAGGTGTTGTTTTGCTTTGGATTTTGAGTAAGTAGATGTTTGTTGTAAGATGAGTTTCGATTTAATGAGATTTGTAACCTAATGCTTCGATTGTTAGTTGTTTTGAAGTTTTTGTCAAGGTATTGAAATAACCTATGTTTGTTTATTTGCTTTAAAACTAAAAAGCCAACGACCCTTTCTATTCCGCCACCACTACGGAACCCTCAATTAAATCACATATTCGTACCCGACTTAAACTTCATTTACCACTTTAATTATGTTATACATGTAAACTCTGTAATTAAATCTTCGTTTCAAAGCTTATTAATTCATTATTGCGACTTAAACTTGCAATAATTACTTATTAATGTTTGGTTAATAGCATAGCTTCTGATATTAAACAATCAGTTTCACACTAGCTTTCAATAAAGTTGTTTATCTAAAGGAAAACATAATTACTTATTTACCACTTTAATCTAATTTAAATTTTTTACATTCATTTCTAAATGTCCTTATTTTTGGTCATTTTGATAAAGTGATTTATAAATAATCAGATTTGTTTAAAAAATCAAACATATGATTATTTCATTGTTCTTTAAAACCCTTTTAATCCCTTTAATAACAACTGATACCTTTCGAAAAACTACTTAACATTATCTAAAAGTGAAGTTGACTAAAAGTATATCAAATTTGGAATAGTTGTGCTAATGTTATGAAAATTTATTATTTTTCAATTATTCAACTCAATCACGCGTTGGATACGTTTGGTATTTATTAAATTTTCATTGTCTTAGAGCTTCTTTTATGAAATCTTTGTAATAGTGTAGAGACCTCAGTTTCAACAATTTGACTGGCGAGATACCATTATCTTTTTCCCTACTAAGAAACGTAGATCACATGTATGTGAATTATCTTCTACCTTATTTTCTTCTCTTCTAATTAGTAACCATGATCAATTCTCTGTGGGTGACCACTATTCTAATAGTTATTTGATAAAAAATGATCTTACTGGACCTATGCCTCAATGGATCTTTTCAAGCATCAAGAACATTAAGAATAATCTTTCCCCTATAATATATATTTCACTACATGATCCACATCATCGAATGATCAAAAATGAACCTTATCGAATGACCAAAAAATGAACCTACTCAATTTTTGGTATTGTATGTGGTTGAATGAAAAATTGCATACAACGTAACCATAGTAGTAGGCTAGAATCTAGATAACTTGGTTTCCAGGCAACTATAATAATAATAATACTGTGGAACTACTCTAACAAATTATAATGTAAAATCTTGGTTAAAATAGCCTAATTAATCTTTAGCGATGGTTGTGTTTGTATGTATTTATGCCTTTACAGTGATGTTTCTTATAACCATATTAAAATAGCCTAATTAATCTTTAGCGATGGTTGTGTTTACATGTATTTATGCCTTTACAGGGATGTTTCTTATAACCATTTCACCTGGGATGCTTCTGGTCCAAAAAGATGTGAACAAGGGACGATGTAAGTTGTGTTATTTCCTCGGTCATATGTATTCTACATTTGGGTCTGGTTTTATGTTTGTGGTTTATGCTTGACGTAAAACTGAATGTTCACTACTTCTCTCAGAAATATGGTGGAGAGCTATTCTTCGTCAACAAATATATAGTAAGACACATTACCCTTATTTGAGGTTACAATAGACATTATACTCTTTTTATCTATGTCTAACCATGTTAATCTCACTAACGTAATGTGTATAACAAAGTTAAAAACATGTCAAGTCACTCGTGGGCACCGCACGTTAATGTCATCATCGTATCGCATGTAACGAAGTCACAAACTGATGTTGCCGCCGCAACGCGCGGCACGGGTAAAAACCTAGTTAATAAACGAATTGAAATTAATAGTGATTTTAATATTATAATAATATATAGGTTTTTTAAATACTTTTATTGTTTTAATATTATAATACTAGATATTTTCCTTACTTTTTAACTTTAATCTTTTTTTTTTAATATCAGGGGTTGGGATAAGCTTGGTGTCAACCGGTATCGAACCAGTACTGGTATCAAAAAATACCGGTACGGTCCTGTTCGGTATCAGTACATGAAGCTCGATCTCTCCCCCGAATGAACCATATAGCCAAAAGAAACCATGAACCAGAATAGAAGAGCTTGCGCCACCCATGAGTAAATATTTCATAGCAGCCTCATTAGACCATACATCTTTTTTCGTATATCACGAATTGAAATGAATAGTGATTTTAATATTATAATAATATACAGGTTTCTTAATGCTTTTATTATTTTAATATTATAATAATAGCTATTTTCTTTACTTTTAACTTTAATCCTTTTTTTAATATCAGAGGTTGGGATAAACTTGATGTCAACCGGTATCGAAGCAGTACTAGTATCAAAAATACCGGTACGGTCCTGTTCGGTATCAGTACATGAAGGTAAAAACCAGCACTAATACAGAAAACGTCAAAAGTTTGTGCCGAATTGATATTGGAAATCTTTTGGTTCGGGAAATTCAGTGCTGCTACCCGGTACCATTTGCTCATCCCTGATCACGGTTACCGTACGAACAACGGTATCGTACAACTTTTTTTTTTGATTTTCTTCAACTTTTAATTTTTTCTTTTTTTAGTTTCAGGGGTTGGGATGAGCTCGGTGCCAACCGATACAGAATCGGTACTGATACCGAAAATACCGGTTACGGTATCAGTATATGAAGGTAAAAAACGGTAGTGAACCGGTACCAGGAACGCCAAAAGTCGGTACCAAATTGGTACTTAAGATCTTTCGGTTCGGCAAATTTGGTACCGGTACGCAGAACAATTTACTCATCTCTGACCACGGGTTTCATACGAACAACATCGTTACCATACAACTTTTTGGTTGATTTTCTTCGGTTATCTTTTAGTGTTTTTTTCTACATTTTCTTTTTATTTTTATCAGCAGTTCCGTTCGCAACACGCTCGTAGTGATTTCAAAACACATATAAACACAGACTAAATAATAAAAGAAATTGCGGCGAACTTCTTTAAACCTAGTTCCTTTATAAATGTAAGAATATAGAATGGGTTTATTAAACAATCACCAAAATATGCAAAAATAAATAAATAACACGTTTGGATTCAATACCATCTCATCTAATGGTGTTCTTACCCCTAATTCTGCTTTCAAAATATAAACCTTAGCTTACATTAACCAAAGACTACATATTGCATTATGGTTTCTTAATTCAATGAGCATAGATGTCTACCTCTTTATAATTTATAGTGAGGCTGATTGAGTATATACAAAGATAACCGATAAAGTGGCAGACAACATATTCCACTAACATACTGTAACCCTATTCTGGTATGGTATGAAATGAACTTATAAAAAAAGAATCGATTATAATTTCATAACCCAAGCCCATTACCATTTTGGGCTAACATATCTAACCGTTTAGTCTAGGGATGAGCAAAATGGACCCGGTACCGGTTCGGTACCGAATTTACCGAACCGGGTACCTTTTCGGTACCGATTCGGCACCGACTTTTGACATTTTCGGTACCGGTCCGGTACGGTATCGGTATTTACCGGTTTTTACCCTCAAATACCAGTACCGTAAGTGGGTACTGGTACCGAATATCATGGCCGGCCCTGGGGGTGGGCGGGGAGGACCACCGGCCAGGGCCCAATATTTCGAGAGGCACGTTTTTTTATGAAAAAACCAGATATGTATATGTAAAATATTTTTTTAATTGGGTACATCCATACAAACACCAACATAGGCCCCCTTATAAAACTATTCGTATGGTTTAGATTAGTTATTAACCCCTTTGGCATTAGATTTAGACCTTTAGTGAACCAAATACCCAATATCGTTAAGACCTAAGGGCACATTTTTTCAAGCTCGAACAGGGTACACGAATTCTCAGGGCCGGCTCTGCCGAATATACCCGGTACGGTACGGTTCGGTACCGGTACCGGTACCAGTTCGGTACCAGTCAGTACCGAGCTCATCTCTAGTTTAGTCTAGATATAATACGTTTTCCTTTAGTTCTCCCATAGCTTTAAGAGATTTTATCATTTCTATTAATCTCAAAGTCGTTAAATTAATTACAGGGTGTTATTATCTTTCACCTCTTACGTTTATACCTATGATTTTGTCTTATACGAGAGCATATAGGAATCCAAAAGTCTACTGCCAACTTCCATAATTTCAAAACACAACATTTGACCAAGTCAAGAGGACCCATAAAAACTTTGGTAACTTTGTGACACGGACGGCAAATAGTATAACCAATAAAAAGACTGTTTACGCATCATGTTGTGGAATATTTCTTCTTAGAAAAAAGACACTATCCATATAATAAAATTAAAAAAAAAAAAAAACTAGAGGAAACTTAAATCCATCCATGAATCCAACGATCCCGTCTTATTCAACATACATTTATTTGATTAAGCATAAACATGACCGACGTATGTTTGTCTTGTGTTCCACCTCAAACCCTATAAATATGGTAACAAGTAAAACTTCATAAGGAACTAATATAGTTATAGTTAGATATTGACGAAAATGTATCGCGTTTTTTTCTATGTGTTAGTCGGAACTATTTTTGTTATCTCAAAATGTTGTGATGCCACAATGGAGTCAAATAATACAGCCCCAGTTCTTTTCATATTTGGCGACTCGACAGCAGATGTGGGAACAAATAGCTTCTTGCCGAAAACGAAAATCATAGCGAATGTGCCTTTCAACGGGATTGATTTTCCGAATTCTAGAGCTACGGGACGGTTTAGCAATGGCTTCAACAGTGCAGATTTCCTAGGTTAGTTTGGTTAGGCTAATGTAAATCTAGGTACCAACACTAATATGCATGTTTTTTGGCCTTGTTTGAATTTTTAGCCAAGCTAATGGGACACAAACGAAGCCCGCAACCGTACTTGTTTTTGCTCAAAGCGGGCCTGAGAAAGAAGATGTTTAGAGGTGTGAATTTCGCATCCGGAGGGGCGGGTCTCCTTGACGTGACCGGAAAAGACCTTGTAAGTTCACCCATCTATGCATTGTTACATTACAAATGGTTGGTGAAGTGGGCCCGTTGTGGGGTAGAATTATCTTACCAAATTTGTACGAGGGATTACCAACAGATAACTTTTTTTTACATTTTTCTCAAAAATAAATTAGTGGGATCATATTATTATGTAATTATTAACAAATACCAAACGGCTTGAAGCCTAGTGATATAAAGGTGTTCTAAAAAAATGCTGACCGGTCATCGTCATCGCTAATACTTGTTCTTCTAGTAGTGTGTTGATGAAGTTACATAACCGCATAAGAACCTTATGGTTTGTTCTTTAATTTGTCATTCCTAACGTGGTTAACTTGCATGTGAGCAGAAAATTGTACCAATGTCCAAGCAAGTCAAGCAATTCAAGACGGTTCTCAGCAATCTTATGGTGGTAAAGGGTCGACAAGAAGCTAAAAAGATAATCAGGAAATCAGTGTTCGCCATTAGTGTCGGAAGCAATGATATTTTCGGATATTTTAAGAATCAAAGCACAGTTGATCCAAATGCTTTCATTGAATCACTAATGGAGGCATATCAATGTCACATTGAGGTATATGGTTTAGTTTTTTTTGTGATTCCTTGAGACACAAACATAGCACTATTACAAAAACAAATATCATTATGATCACTAAATTGTACCAAATAGCAAATCTAGTTTCTGAGAAAAAATGTTATATAGCACGCATGTTGCAAACTTTACTTATTGCTAAAACTGCTATATCGAAACACTTCTAGTCATTGTACCATCTTGGAGCAAGAAAGTTCGGGATCATAGGCATACCGCCAATTGGATGTTGTCCATCACAAAGAATTCACAATACGACTGGAGGATGTTTCGAGATCGAAAATACTTTTGCTCGAGCTTTTCACTCATCACTTGATGCCCTCTTGAACAAGCTATCTTGTGACCTAAAAGGAATGAAGTATTCACACGGAAATTCCTATGAAATGACGATGAATGTTATCAATCACGCACAACAATTCAGTGAGTATTTTGCTATACTTATGCTTTTTTTTTTTTTTTTTTGTAAAAGTAGTGTAAAACGAAAAATAATTTCTAAAATAGGATACTTTCTTAACTACGAACCAACACGTTACTCTAATATATATATACACATATATATAGAGATAGAGAGAGAATCATGAGAAAACTAAAAAACTAACTAAAAACCTTAAAAAACATGCCAATTTTTTTTTTTTACAATTTTTTTTTTATAAATTTTCGCTAGTTTTTATGTTTAAAAAAGTTTTTTTCAAAAAAAAAAAATTGTACGGCACATATACATTATATGCTTAAAGTTAGCTTTTAAGTTTAGTTTAGCTTTTATGTTTAGTTTTTTTGGAGGTTTAAGATTAGAATTAGGCTTTTTGGTATTAGGGGAGGGGTTTAGGTTTTTTTCGGGTTTATGTTTAGGCTTTGGTTTTAGCTTTTTTTTTATATATACATATTTTTGGGGGGGGGGGGGGGGTGTTTAGGTTTTTGGGGGTGTCGGTAGGGGTGGGTTAGGTGGTTTAGACTTTTCCGTATTATTGCACATGTGCAGTACAAGTGTTTTTTTTTTTTTTTTGAAAATTTTTTATACACAAAAACTAGCGAAAATTTATGAAAAAATTGTAAAAACAAAAATTTGGTATGTTTTTTAAGCTTTTTTTTTGTTAGGTTTTTGGTTTTCTAATTTAAAGTCTCGTCATCCATCCCCTATATATATATACATGGTTGTAAAATAAGGTCTCCAAGGCCGAGTACTCCCCGAGTAGTCGCTACAAGGTAGGTTGCCGAGGTGACTTTCTTCAACTCTGACTAATTACTCGGAATCGATCAAATGCGGTCAACATCGGCCAAAATTGGATCTAGTAGGTCAACTTAGGCCGAGTTTGACTTAAAATAAAATAAAACATAATTTTTATGCCTATCATATTAAAGAATGAATATCAATTTCACGTATTTTCTTATAAATATTAGTAAATTTATGTTATTTGACATATATTTAATTTCTGAAAACTAATTTCTTTATAATTTAACATGTCCGAGTACTCCCCGTGTACTCTCCGCCTAGGCCGAGTACTCTCAACTCCCCGGTCGACCGACTAAGGAGCGCCTAGCGACTTTTGCAACCATGTATATATATATACAAAGTGTAACATAAAATAGGTCTTATCGTACGATCGTATCCGACTTTAAAATCACATGTTATAAAAAAGGCGTTGGATATAATCTGCAAATTCGCATGTTGATGTATCTGAGCAAATCGCATGTTTGGGTGAAACACAAATCGCATGTTAGGGTGAAACACAGTTCGCATGTTGTATTTATTTTTTTACAAATCGCATGTATGTATTTCTTACAAATCGCATGTTGAAGAATGAAATCGCACATTGAAATACAATCGTGTACGCAATGTGCGTTAATCCATTTTGTACGTTAACTCGCCATATATATATATATATATAGGGTAAGGATAGTGTAAGGATCCTCTACCTATATATATATATTTATATATAATATTTTCATTTTAAAAGTAATCTAGCGTTGGATTAAAATAAAAACTAAATAATAGTTTTCTTTAGTCTTTATGTGCATATTTTTTTCTAAAAAAAAAAATCATAAAATCAATGTAAATAATTTTCTTTAGTCTTTATGTCCATATTTTTTCTTAAAAAGTTATTGTAAGTTAAATTAAAAGCAAAATAATGTATTTCTTGGGGGGGGGGGGGGGGGGGGTTATGCCCCAGGTCTCTTGCTGAGTTCGTTGCCTCCGCTCCTCTGACCCCCTTGCTGAAACCTGATGGGGGGATCCGTCCTATTGCGGTCGGGGCCATTTAGCGTAGGCTGGTCTCCAAGATAGCGATGAAAAAGGTAGGGAAAGAGATGGTCAGGTACCTGGGGGACCATCAATTCGGGGTTGGGACACCAGATGGGGCTGAAGCTATCCTCCATAGCGCGAACAGGTTCCTTAACGCCTTTCACGATGATGGGGCCTTCGCCATGCTTACCGTTGACTTCTCCAATGCTTTCAACCTAGTGGATCGCACAGCTCTTCTGCGGGAGGTTGGGATTCGATGCCCATCTATATTCCCGTGGGTACATTTTCTTTATGGGCAAACCGCTAGGCTTTATGTGGGTAATGACTGTATTGGGTCGTCCACGGGGGTCCAGCAGGGGGATCCTTTGGGGCCTCTTTTGTTCGCCCTTGTCTTGCACCCCCTCACACAACGTATACGAGACAGTTGCACCCTCCCCTTTCACGCGTGGTATTTGGATGATGGTACTATTATGGGAAAAACATCTGAGGTAGCAAAGGCTCTGGCTATCATTCAATCTGAGGGGCCACCTTTGGGGCTTCGGCTTAATATAAAAAAAACAGAGGTATATTGGCCGTCTTGCAATGGAGAAAAATTGGAGGCTAGTTTATTCCCGAAGGAGATTGGAAGACCAACGGGGGGCGTGAGACTCCTTGGGGGGGCTGTGAGCCGGGACCCCAGTTTCATTAGTGCTTTGGCTGCGCGGCGAGCTTCCCGGGCAGTGGACCTTATGAGTAGCCTTTCGCAACTCCGGGACCCGCAAAGTGAGCTTCTCCTGCTGCGCTCTTGCATGGGTGTCGCCAAGCTCCTTTTTGGTCTGCGAACGTGTCAACCTGTGTTTGTAAAGGAGGCGGTATCCTTATTCGATAAAGGGCTACGGGGGGCTATAGAGGACATTGTGGTGTGTGGGGGTCCGTTTTTTGGGGATTTTCAGTGGCGGGTTGCTTCTCTGCCCTGTAAGATGGGGGGGCTGGGGCTTTTATCGGCCATGGATGTCTCCATTTACGGTTTTGTTGCCTCGCGAGCTCAATCATGGGGGCTGCAAGATCACATCTTGCGCGAGAGTGGGGTTGTTGGAATGGATGGGGATTATGACATGGCTCTGGGGGAGTTGCATAGACACCTCCCGGATTTGGATATTGGCGGTTTCGCTAACAGGGACACCGCCCCACCGAAGACCCAGAAGACTTTGGCGAGTGCTCTGTTTTGTCGTATCGCTCAGAATATTGGATCAGATTTCTGTACGACCCCCCGTCAGAACGCCGTCCTAGAATGCTTACGGGGCCCCCACGCCCAAGATTTTCTATCGGTCATCCCCATCGAGGGCTTAGGCCAAAAGATGTCAGCTGTTGAATATCGTGCTATCTTAAAATATCGGCTCATGATTCCTATGTTCCCTGATGATAAGCAATGCCCGATTTGCCAGAAAGCTTGCTTAGACCAATTTGGGGAGCATGCTCTGCACTGTAAAGAACTGCCAGGTTTTAAGTATAGGCACGACTGGGTGCGGGATGTCTTGGGGGACATCCTCAAACGGGCGGGGATCTCGGTGAAGAAAGAAGCCCCCGTAAACTTTTTGACAGATCCGAGGGAAGGAAGATCCACATTGCGCCCCGCGGACGTTTTAGTTTTCGGGTGGGATGCAGGTAAACACGCTTGTGTTGATCTTACCGGGGTTTCCCCCCTTGTAGGTTTTCGGGATACAGGTTTTGTCCCTGGTCAGGCGATTGCAAGGGCGGCAGCAAAGAAAATGGACAAACACGCAAAAGCCTGCGAGGATAATCAACATTCCTTTATCCCTTTTGCCTTTGATACCTTTGGCTCGCTAGCCCCAGAAGCCATCCGATTTCTTGAACGGGTCCAACGGGTTGTTCACAGCAACATTTCGTCTCCTAGAGATCGGGGTTTCGTTTTTACTAGGTTAGGTTTCGCTATTCAAAAGGGGGTAGCGGCGCAGCTTGTTGCCCGCTTACCGGCTATCTTGGTGTAATTTGTTTGACCTTATATTTTAATGTAAAAATTTTATGCAAGTATTTCTTTGAGCAAAAAAAAAAAAAAAATGTTACAAGAGTAAAAAAAAAAACACTTTATCGACAACAAAGAATTTTATCACATAAAATTTGAATTAGTATCCTTTTTTTCCAGATTTGACGTACGTTGATAGAGCATGTTGCGGCAAAGGATGGTTAAGAGCCGAAGATACGTGTAACCCACACGCAGAGTTATGCACGAATCGAAACAACTATCTATTCTGGGACTTGTTCCATCCAACGCAGTATGCGTCGAAGCTTGCAGCAGTAACCTTATACAACGGTGGACCGGAATTTGTAACCCCAATTAACTTCGCTCAATTGGTAGCAAGCTGATTATTTAGTTTTTGTGTCTTGCTTTTTTTATTCAATCAAACATATGGGCATACCATATGTACGAATAAGTCAGGATCGTCTTTGAAGCATGTTTAAGTCTAGTAAAAGGCGTTACAAAAGCCTGTACACCATTTTGTTTTAGTGTTATAAGTGTGATGAAATCATTATATATTCATATAAACCTCTTGTCTCCTACTCTCAGCGATTATATTATACTAGGTTATAACCCCATGTATTACAAGGGTTGGAAAAAAAAAACATAGTTAACATATGATGCAAAAGGAACAACAACAACAACAATAATAATAAAAGTATTTTCTGCGGTTTGGTAGATAATTTATAAGAACACATTTATCACACTTCATGATAACGTTAGGTTATAAGCCGGTTATCTTTTATGTAGTTTCATTTGTGTAACATCCTGATTTTAGAACTACATATTACTAATAATACATTTACCACGGAGGTAATAATAATAATAATAATAATAATAATAATAATAATAATAATAATAATAATAATAATAATAATAATAATAATAATAATAATAATAATAATAATAAAATGAATGAATTGAATTTTCTTTAGTACGAATATAAAAGAAAAACATAACCTTAAGAATTTTAGTAACATTATGAAATTTATAAAGTAATAAAATGAATTCTGTTAGAAAATATATAAACAATATCTATAATTATGGCTTATCACTTATCAGTTAGAAAATATATAAATAATAATTAGACCTAAAGAATAGGTAAAATAAAATATAAAACTTATCTATAATTATTGTTTATCACTTATCTGTTAGGAAATATATAAATTATATTTAAACGTAAAGGATAACAACTAAAATAGAGAAAAAAAGGGGCATAAAATAATTATGAGGATGCATAATAATTCGACACGTGTCCCCTCATAGGTTTCTTTTATTATATAGTACTAGCGGTAAGACCCGTGTGCAAACACCGGTGGTTTCTTAGAAAACCACGCATAACACATATAAATGATGAATATGGTTATATTTATAGACTTATAAATAGATAAGTTAGTCGCTAAATACTTAAAGTTTAGAGTATAAAAAATACAAAAATATTTTGTAAAGGAAATAACATTTGCATTCAAGCATGTTCCTTCTCCAAAAAACAATATTTTAAATCAACAATCATTTCAATCCCCTTCAACCTACACAAAACACTATTTTAACCCAATAGTGGTTTTAAACCACCGTTTTAACCCAACAGCGGTTTCAACAACAGTTTTCTCCACAACACTTTGCTTTAACCCAACAGTGGTTTCATGTCACACCCCCAAAATCCACCATGCGGAGTATCACCGCTTGGAGGCGTGACATGACCAGGATCGAGCCACCAATCATATTGAACAACATAATTAAGTAATAAAACCAACCACAATACGATTGGTGACCAAAAGAAAGTAACCGACTTAATATTAACAGCGGAAGCATAAAACGTAAGTCCAAAACATAAGTTCCATAGTTCATAAGTTTAAAGTCCAAAACATAGGTTTAATAAGTTCAAAAGTACTTAAATATTAAGCACGGAACATAAAAGTCCGTATCCCACTACGACCTCCTCCTCACGCAAGCTCCATAAGCATCTAGCGACCTGTAAGGCATGTAATAGCGAGTCAACAACAAAGTTGAGTGAGTTCACGGTTGATTGTTTAGTTTTAAGTTGGTTCTGAAAACGTGGTTTGTCTTTCGTTGGCTTATTTGCCGTGGGGGTTACCCCAATGTTGAAAGTATGATTAACCAGTTCCTTCTTTATTACCCAGACCATATCCATAATCAGTGGGAGCTTCCCCATGTGAACCACTAGACTGATATCGACAACTGACGAACAATAGTTGTGCCCTACGTCAATGTTCTATCATCATTAACAGTTTGCCGTAGTCCATTAGTATACGCCCGTTCGGACGACACGGTGTGAGGTTTGTTAAACCTAATAGCGCTATTAACTAATGACCCGCTCGCCATTGGCCTCGGTGATTAAGTCGATATAAAATGAGGGACTTCATGATAGAGTTTTGTCTAGTAAGTTTTAAGGTTGTTGTCCTACCCAAGGAGGATGAACGTACGTATTCTACCCAAGGAGAACACGCAGGATTAATATTGGCATCCTACCCAAGGAGGATGGCCGTACATATCCTACCCAAGGAGGATATGTAGATTCCATTTTAGTTTCTTAACCCATTCCCAAACCACCGGGAATCCCATGCCTTGTAGAAAGTGTGAACTCACCTCGGTTGCTCGGTTTGACTCTCAAAAATAGCTAACAGTCAAGGTCGGTCAATCACGTCCTAGTATAATTACCACTTAGTTTATTAGTGACTTCAAATAAGCACGAAGTTCCTACACGCATCTACCACATAACATGTATTCACCTCAATGGTTCATGCCCATATAAACTTCCCATCTATTCCCATTCATAAACAAACATACGACATTGCACATAACACTTTTATTGACATATAACATGTTAGATCACGCTCAGGTAACCTACCCGACATTTAGACACACAAATTACTACTTATGTCGTTTCAGCTTTTATATTCAAAATTGGGCTATTTTCGGGGATTTTAATAAAATAGTTAACTTGTTCCAAAAATTCCCAACTTTTTAAAAAAGGTCTTAAACGATCCAAATATTATTTTGTAAAAATCTCGAGATCCAATTCATCACCCATATTTTATAAAAAATCATTTTCCGGGCTGAAATCAGATTCATCTTTTTCTGACTGTAGTCCACAGAATAATTTATTTAAAATTCATCGTAAGTCCGATTTATGAAATTCTAGTGGGAGAATTACTACGACAACAGTGGTCATCTACAGTACAATTTTCATGAGCTGATTCCACATAGATTTCAAGTTATGACTAAAAACATATCACCCAATTACAGCAGTAAAAACTCAGCTTGAGCTGCTGTTACAAAATGGGTCTTTAAAAATAGTAAACGACCTCAAAAAATATGATTCCAGTGCCATTTGCTTCGTTTTTTGAAAATACATAATTTAGGCTTCTGAAAATCAGTTTTTCGATTTATTATGATCCGTTTACAGCCAGTTAAAGTTGGCTGAAAATGTTATTCAGCAAGCTGTTTCTAGCTTAAATATTACTAAAACGCACACATACTATCACCATTCTTTCTAATAACGATTTATATCATAACGTAAGTCATTTACAGCAGGTTATCGTTTATATAACTCAGATTTATCATGTATTACCATCTTTCATTTCATGATCTTTATGTAAAGTTTCATGCTCATCTTTTTAGTGTTCTAGTAAAATACAACGTACTACACTTTTTAATCTACTCAAAATGTAAGTAAACTAAGGTAGATCAAGACTTACAACTAGCACAAGGCTAGGGGAGAATCTATAGTGAAAAGTTGATGAGAATGATGATGAACAAGCAAGAACAAAGCCCTTTTGAAGCTCCACAAGTGCAACCTCCTTGAATCACCTTCAAAGCTTGTATGGAACTTGTTTAATGGATGAAGATGGTTGTGAAGTGGTGGTGATGGTGGCGGTTTAGGGGAGCCGAGAAGGAGGAGGGAGAGAGTGAAGTGAGGGAGTGAATATTTGAAGTATGGTTGTAGTGATCTAGGCCATGCTTAAATAAATGTTTCCATATGTTTTATCAACTCCAACAAGCAACCAATCTACTAAAATAATGAAATTAAATCTAGTGCAAGATTGGGGTATGGTGTAGATGATTTGTGTGGGTCCACTTGGGGACCGATTCGGTTAGGGGGGGGGGGGGTTAAGGGTAAAATTTGCAACTAAATTGTAATGGACTAGTTAGATTTCCAAGTATATGTTTACTTATATTAGCTAGTTAATATTTAGTGGGTGTTAGGGTGTTCGGGGATCACGACTAGCCAAGAAATAAAAAAACAATGTGTTTGGCAAAAATTTGGTGTCCCGGGTAATGTCCGGTTATCCGGTTAGATACCGTTCTGTTAAAGTGTTTTATTATTCCGTAAAGTGTCTTATATATATATATATATATATATATATATATATTTGTAACACTTTTAATTCCTAACACTTAGGCAAACATTCAGGACCATTTAGTCAATTTTCTGCACATGACTAGTATGTTAACAAGCACATGAAAGTATGACACAGTAATCAGGAAACAGTTAAGTAATTCAACACAGTCACTAAGCACTTTAATTATCATTAAATAATCATACGGATACATGTAATTACGAGGGTTGTCACATTCTCCCCTTGTTAAGAAAATTTCGTCCCGAAATTTTGCATGTGGTTACTTAGGAAGGTAGTTAAGTTGCGTTGGTTTCCTGGTTTTCCTGGGGTATCACATCATCCCCCCGTTGATTTGGAATTTCGTCCCGAAATTCTGCAGTTGCTTCAGCCTCAGTAGTGGTTGCACTTTTCTTAAACAACTGGGGATACTTGAGTTTCATTTGGTCTTCTCGTTCCCAGGTATACTCTGGGCCACGACGGGAATCCCAACGAACTCGAAGAAGAGGTATCCTGGTACGCTTGAGAATTTTAACATCTCGATCAGTAATCGCTACTGGTTCCTCGACGAATCGCAGCTGGTCGTCGACAGTGACCTCTTTTTAGGGAACTATGAGGGTCTCATCTGACAGACACTTCTTCAGATTTGACACGTGGAATACGTTATGAACTCCGCTGAGTTCTTCAGGTAGATTCAACTTGTAGGCGACTTTGCCAATTTTCTCGATGATTTCGAATGGTCCGACATAATGCGGATTGAGTTTGCCTCGTTTTCCAAAACGAACTACACCTTTCCAAGGTGAGACTTTAAGTAGCACTCGATCCCCAACCTGGAACTCGAATGGTTTCCTGCGCTTATCAGCATAGCTTTTCTGATGGTCACGAGCTGCCGCCATTTGTTTCCGTATCTGAGCAATTCTCTCGGTCGTATCTACTACCAGTTCTGGGCCAGTGATTTGGTTGTCACCAACTTATGCCCAATAGAGAGGTGATCGACACTTCCGTCCGTATAATGCCTCAAACGGAGCGGCTTGGATGCTGGTGTGGTAACTGTTGTTATATGAAAACTCCACTAACGGGAGGTGTTTTTCCCAGCCATTACCAAAGTCGATTACACATGCCCTAAGCATGTCTTCAAGGGTTTGGATGGTGCTCCCAGATTGCCCATCCGTCTGTGGATGGTATGCCGTGCTCATGTCTAATCGAGAGCCAAAGGATTTGTGCATAGCTTGCCACAACTCAGATGTAAAACGTGAGTCACGATCAGAGATGATGGAAGTTGGCACTCCATGCCTTGATACCACTTCCTTTAGGTAGATGTCTGCTAGAGTAGAAAACTTATCGGTTTCCTTGATAGCCAGAAAATGTGCAGACTTAGTAAATCGATCCACTATCACCCAAATAGTGTCATTTTCGCGTTGAGATCTAGGCAGGCCAGTAACGAAATCCATTGAAATTTGCTCCCATTTCCATGTCGGTATCTCTGGTTGTTGGAGTAGGCCTGATGGTTTCTGATATTCAGTCTTGACTCTCGCACATGTCAAACATTTGCTAACATAGGTTGCTATGTGGGCTTTCATGCTAGGCCACCAGATTGTAGTCTAGATATCATGGTACATCTTATCCGAACCAGGATGTACTGAGTAACGAGACTTGTGCGCTTCATCCATCACAAGTTCGCGTAAGTTTCCGTAAAGTGGGACCCTGATGCACCCTGTTACATAGTAGGCATCGTCTTCCTTTTGTTCTAGCCGCTGTCTCGATACTCGTAAGGACTCAGCCCTGATGTTCTCTGCTTTCAACGCTTCAACCTGAGCATCTTGTATCTGGGTGGGAAGACTAGAGTGAATGGTAAGCTGTAACGCACGTACACGCTTAGGTATAGTATCCTTTCGACTGAGGGCGTCGGCCACAACATTGGCTTTGCCCGGATGATACTTGATCGCACATTCATAATCGTTCAAGAGTTTGACCCATCGGCGTTGTCGCATGTTTAGCTCCTTTTGCTTGAAGATATGCTCGAGACTCCTGTGATCGGTGTAAATGGTGCACTTGGTACCGTACAAGTAATGTCTCCATATCTTAAGTGCGAAAACAACTGCTCCCAATTCCAGGTCGTGCGTAGTGTAGTTCCTTTCGTGAACTTTAAGTTGGCGCGATGCGTAGGCAATGACCTTGTCACGTTGCATCAACACGCAACCAAGTCCTTGGATGGAAGCATCGCAATAAACCACAAAATCATATGTGCCCTCTGGCAATGAGAGGATAGGCGCGCTACAAAGTCTATCCTTTAAGTGTTGAAAAGCAGATTCCTGTGCATCACCCCAACGATAGGTGACACCCTTCTGAGTCAGTGAAGTGAGAGGCTGCGCAATCTTGGAGAAATCCTTGATAAACCTTCTGTAATAACCTGCCAAACCCAAGAATTGGCGGATTTCTGTTGGTGTACGGGGTGCAGGCCAGTTCTTGATTGAGTCAACCTTGGATGGATCCACATGAATCCCATCCTTGTTTACCACATGGCCTAGAAAGTGGACTTCGCGAAGCCAGAAGTCACATTTCGAAAATTTAGCATACAGTTGCTCTGCTCGAAGAAGTTCCAGCATAAGTCGTAGATGCTGCTCGTGTTCCTCCTGACTCTTAGAATAGATCAGGATGTCATCGATGAAAATAATAACGAACTTATCCAGGTAAGGTTTGCATACTCGGTTCATGAGATCCATGAAGACCGTTGGTGCGTTCGTCAATCCGAAAGGCATAACCAGAAACTCGTAATGGTCGTAATGAGTTCTGAATGTTGTTTTGGAGACGTCCTCATCCCGGACTCTCAGCTGATGGTATCCCGATCTCAAATCAATCTTAGAGTAATAGCTCAACCCTTGCAACTGGTCGAATAAGTCATCAATGCGTGGAAGAGGATAACGATTCTTTACTGTCACTTTGTTGAGTTCGCGATAGTCAATACACATTCTGAAAGTACCGTCTTTCTTTTTCACAAACAAGACTGGAGCTCCCAGGGCGAAGAGCTAGGACGTATGAAACCCTTTTCCAAGAGTTCTCATAGTTGCGTGGACAGTTCTTCAAGTTCTGATGGAGCAAGTCGATAAGGTGCACGAGCTATTGGTGCTTCTCCAGGAGCTAGCTCGATTTGAAACTCGACTTGTCGATGAGGTGGAAGACCAGGTAATTCCTCAGGAAATACCTCAGGAAAATCGCGCACAATAGGAATGTCTTCAATTCTCTTCTCTTCCATTGATGTGTCAGTAACGAGTGCTAGAATGGCAGTGTGGCCCTTTCGTAAACACTTCTGAGCCTTAAGGAAAGAGATAATGCCTACGACAGCACCACTCTTGTCGCCATGAATCACAAGAGGTTCTTCACCAGAACGAGGGATGCGGACAACCTTCTCGTTGCAAAGAATTTCCGCTAGTTGATGAGATAACCAATCCATCCCAATAACAACGTCAAAACTACCCAGAACGATAGGAATAAGATCAATAGAGAAGGTCTGACCAGCTAAGACGAGGTTACAACCCTTAACTATGTGCGTGGCCTCGAGACTTTTACCGTCTGCTAGCTCTACCGTGTGTTTGGTGGTCAAAAGTGTTGGGGGGCGCTTAAGCATTTGACTAACTTTTAAGGACACATAACTAGTATCGGCACCCGAATCGAATAAAACAGTAACAAAGAAATCATCCAGAAGAAACTTACCCATCACAACGTTGGGATCGTTCCTTGCATCACCCTGACCCAGCACGAAAACACGTCCCCTGGCTCCATTGCCATTATTGTTACCCCCGCTGTTGCCTCCATTGTTGCCTCCATTGTTGTTCCCGTTTCCCTAGTTGTTGTTGTTCTGATTCTGATTCAGCTGAGGACAGTTCCTCTTAAAGTGGCCTTCAGTGCCACACTGAAAGCATCCTTTATTGCCCTGTTGTTGCTGCTGCTGGTGGTTCTGTGGAGCTTGTTGTTGTTGGCGATTCTGATTTGCTGGTCGTGTGCCCCTGCAATCCTTTGCTTCATGACCAAACTTGTTACGCCTCAGACAACGACCCTTGTTGCACTGCCCGCTATGATGCTTGTTGCACCGGTTGCACTTGGGGTGGTTCCCTCGGTATCCACCCTGTCCTTGACTACCAGAAGATTGCTGACCAGGACTCTGGTAGTCATCAGTCTTTCGCTGCTGTGACTGAACTGAAGTAGAAACCTTGCCCGAATTTCCATCCCACTTGCGCTTGTTATCACTGGGGGAATCAGTAGTAGTAGCGCTAATACGCTTGGGCAGCCTGTTCTGCTCAACTGCCTGATCAGTGAGACGATGAGCCAACTTGATGATTTGCTGAATGGTGCCAAGATTAGCTGAGGTTACGTGGCTTTGAATTTCTGGCACCAAACCCTTAAGGTACAGCTCGATACGCTTGATAGGAGGATCCACCATAGTGGGACACAAGATAGCTAATTCGTTCGACCTCCTTGTGTATGCCTCGATTTCAGACCCCGTCATCTTCAGATTGAAAAATTCTACCTCTAGCTTGTGGATCTCGTCACGACTACAGTACTCTTCTTTGATCAGTTCTTTGAAACCGTTCCATGGGGTGGCATTAGCAACCGCCAGCCCTAGCAGTTGCACCTGTGCTTTCTACCAGGTTAACGCTGCACCTTCGAGGGTTCCAGTAGCATACTTCACCCTACGATCTTCAGGGCATTCACACATCTCGAAAACAGACTCAAGCTTCTCGAACCAGTGTAGAAGGCCAACAGCTCCTTCTGTGCCACTGAAAGTACTAGGTCGGCAATCCATGAATGTTTTGAACGTACATACAGGAGGTTGAGCATGTTGACCTATTGCGCGAGAATAAAAGACAAGGTTAAACACAAGAGTTGGTTCGCGAGTGTAGGATATAAACATCCTAGGATAGGTCGAAATGGCAGGTTATACCTCCTGCAGGGACAGGTGCGAGTGCCTCAGCCACTCGTTCGTTGATTAGAGCCGTCAGCTGGGCATGAGTCAAGTTCAGGCGTCCACCCATGATCTTCACATCGAGGGAAACACAAGTAAGAAAAGTGTCGCGAAAGTGCGTAAGTGTGGAGTGACGGAAAAGAGCAAACACATAGAGTTTTAAGCAATAGTTGTTACACTAACTAAGCATACCATGATCAACTGTGCTGCTTAAACTAGCAGGCAGGCAATACAAACATAAACCATATTACCTATAGTGTTGAGTATTGCACGTGGAGCGAAGCGTCATTGTGGATCGTTGAGCATTGTACAGGTTATAGTCTGGTTTTGTCAAAAAGCCTTTCCCCTTTTTAAAACCAAGTTCACTATAACCAATGGCTCTGATACCAATCTGTCACACCCCCAAAATCCACCATGCGGAGTATCACCGCTTGGAGGCGTGACATGATCAGGATCGAGCCACCACTCATATTGAACAACATAATTAAGTAAATAAAACCAACCACAATACGATTGGTGACCAAAAGAAAGTAACCGACTTAATGTTAACAGCGGAAGCATAAAACGTAAGTCCAAAACATAAGTTCCATAGTTCATAAGTTTAAAGTCCAAAACGTAGGTTTAATAAGTTCAAAAGGACTTAAATATTAAGCACGGAACATAACAGTCCATATCCCACAACGACCTCCTCCTCGCGCAAGCTCCATAAGCATCTAGCGACCTGTAAGGCATGTAACAACGAGTCAACAACAAAGTTGAGTGAGTTCATGGTTGGTTGTTTAGTTTTAAGTTGGTTCTGAAAACGTGGTTTGTCTTTCGTTGGCTTATTTGCCGTGGGGGTTACCCCAATGTTGAAAGTATGATTAACCAGTTCCTTCTTTATTACCCAGACCATATCCATAATCAGTGGGAGCTTCCCCATGTGAACCACTAGACTGATATCGACAACTGACGAACAATAGTTGTGCCCTACGTCAATGTTCTATCATCATTGAAAGTTTGCCGTAGTCCATTAGTACACACCCGTTCGGACGACACGATGTGAGGTTTGTTAAACCTAATAGCGCTATTAACTAATGACCCGCTCGCCATTGGCCTCGGCGATTAAGTCGATATAAAATGAGGGACTTCATGATAGAGTTTTGTCTAGTAAGTTTTAAGGTTGTTGTCCTACCCAAGGAGGATGAACGTACGTATTCTACCCAAGGAGAACACGCAGGATTAATATTGGCATCCTACCCAAGGAGGATGGCCGAACATATCCTACCCAAGGAGGATATGTAGATTCCATTTTAGTTTCTTAACCCATTCCCAAACCACCGGGAATCCCATGCCTTGTAGAAAGTGTGAACTCACCTTGGTTGCTCGGTTTGACTCTCAAAAATAGCTAACAGTCAAGGTCGGTCAATCACGTCCTAGTATAATTACCACTTAGTTTATTAGTGACTTCAAATAAGCACGAAGTTCCTACACGCATCTACCACATAACATGTATTCACCTTAATGGTTCATGCCCATATAAACTTCCCATCTATTCCCGTTCATAAACAAACATACGACATTGCACATAACACTTTTATTGACATATAACATGTTAGATCACGCTCAGGTAACCTACCCGACATTTAGACACACAAATTACTACTTATGTCGTTTCAGCTTTTATATTCAAAACTGGGCTGTTTTCGGGGATTTTAATAAAATAGTTAACTTGTTCCAAAAATTACTAACTTTTTACAGAAGGTCTTAAACGATCCAAATATTATTGTGTAAAAATCTCGAGATCCAATTCATCACCCATATTTTATAAAAAATCATTTTCCGGGCTGAAATCAGATTCATTTTTTTCTGACTGCAGTCCACGGAATAATTAATTTAAAATTCATCGTAAGTCCGATTTACGAAATTCTAGTGGGAGAATTACTATGACATCAGTGGTCACCTACAGTACAATTTTCATGAGCTGATTCAACATAGATTTCAAGTTATGACTAAAAACATATCACCCAATTACTGCAGTAAAAACTCAGCTTGAGCTGCTGTTACAAAACGGGTCTTTAAAAATAGTAAACGACCTCAAAAAATATGATTCCAGTTCCATTTGCTTTGTTTTTTGAAAATACATAATTTAGGCTTCAGAAAATCAGTTTTTCGATTTATTATGATCCGTTTACAGCCAGTTAAAGTTGGCGGAAAATGTTATTCAGCAAGCTGTTTCTAGCTTAAATATTACTAAAACGCACACATACTATCACCATTCTTTCTAATAACGATTTATATCATAACGTAAGTCATTTACAGCAGGTTATCGTTTATATAACTCAGATTTATCGTGTATTACCATCTTTCATTTCGTGATCTTTATGTAAAGCTTTATGTAAAGTTTCATGCTCATCTTTTTAGTGTTCTAGTAAAATACAACGTACTACACTTTTTAATCTACTCAAAATGTAAGTAAACTAAGGTAGATCAAGACTTACAACTAGCACAAGGCTAGGGGAGAATCTATAGTGAAAAGTTGATGAGAATGATGATGAACAAGCAAGAACAAAGCCCTTTTGAAGCTCCACAAGTGCAACCTCCTTGAATTACCTTCAAAGCTTGTATGGAACTTGTTTAATGGATGAAGATGGTTGTGAAGTGGTGGTGATGGTGGCGGTTTAGGGGAGCCGAGAAGGAGGAGGGATAGAGTGAAGTGAGGGAGTGAATATTTGAAGTATGGTTGTAGTGATCTAGGCCATGCTTAAATAAATGTTTCCATATGTTTTATCAACTCCAACAAGCAACCAATCTACTAAAATAATGAGATTAAATCTAGTGCAAGATTGGGGTATGGTGTAGATGATTTGTGTGGGTCCACTTGGGGACCGATTCAGTTAGGGGGGCGGGTTAAGGGTAAAATTTGCAACTAAATTGTAATGGACTAGTTAGATTTCCAAGTATATGTTTACTTATATTAGCTAGTTAATATTTAGTAGGTGTTAGGGTGTTCGGGGATCACGACTAGCCAAGAAATAAATAAACAATGTGTTTGGCAAAAATTTGGTGTCCCGGGTAATGTCCGGTTATCCGGTTAGATACCGTTCCATTAAAGTGTTTAATTATTCCGTAAAGTGTCTTATATATATATTTTTTGTAACACTTTTAATTCCTAACACTTAGGCAAACATTCAGGACCATTTAGTCAGTTTTCTGCACATGACTAGTATGTTAACAAACACATGAAAGTATGACACAGTAATCAGGAAACAGTTAAGTAATTCAACACAGTCACTAAGCACTTTAATTATCATTAAATAATCATACGGATACATGTAATTACGAGGGTTGTCACATTTCAAACATCTGTTTTCATCTATTGACTGGTCAACAGATGTATCAACCACTGTTTTATTTTCAAACATCTGTCCACAACAAAACACTATTTTAACCCAATAGTGGTTTTAAACCACCGTTTTAACCCAACAGCGGTTTCAACAACAGTTTTATCCAGAACACTCTGCTTTAACCCAACAGTGATTTCAAACATCTGTTTTCATCCATCTGTTGACCAAAGTCAACAGATGTATCAACCACTGTTTTATTTTCAAACATCTGTCCACGACAATAGAACTTTCATCATTTAGACAGACCTTTGCCAATATTACAAGCTTTTAAACTCTCAAACCTGAATATTCAGTTAATTAATTTAAATAACAAACATGCTTAATAATTTTAACACAACTAATTATTATATAAAATATGAAAGTGTCAAACAGAGGTAACTATATAATAAACAAAGTTCAAAACAGCAAAAAACATTCAGTAAAATACAACATAATAATTTCTAATCAATGGGCGAAACAGTTGTCTCGATAAATAAAGCTCCTTTCGGACCATTGTAGTTGTCAACTTGTTGGAGATATTTCAAAACTTGATTGCTCAGATCAACTTCAACCATATCCCCCCAACTTCAACTTCAACCTTAAATACTTAAAGTTTAGAGTATGAAAAATACAAAATATATACAACATATAATTCATTCTGTAAACAAAATAACATTTGCATTCAAGCATGTTCCTTCTCCAAAAAACAATATTTTAACTCAACAGTCGTTTCAATCCCCTTCAACCTTCACAAAACACTATTTTAACCCAACAGTGGTTTTAAACCACCATTTTAAGCCAACAGCAGTTTCAACCACAGTTTTCACCACAACACTGTGCTTTAACCCAATAATGGTTTCTGTCACACCCCGACCGCGTAAAACAACAAACCACAGCGGAAACGTCGGGGAGTCGTGTGGCAGAATTATTGTTTCAAAACACATGATAATTAAAGTTAAGTTTTACAAGCTTAAATTATTACATTGTCCTAGTTCAAACAAAACACATAACATAAAAGATGATAACTTTCTTGATTTTAGTTTGCTAAGGCCCAAGTCGCCCTAAGTGTAGCTTGCTCACATCAAATATTTGCTCCTGAAACATATGTGAAAGTAAATACGTCAGCATAAAAATGCCTGTGAGTAACATAGGTTTAGTGTTGAAGATTCATGACTTTGAATGTTAAAAGAAATGTTTAATGAAAAATAGTCATGAACCTTATAAAATATTTTCTTTTATAAAATCATATGAAAATCAAATGATATAAAAGAATGATGTATGGCTAAGTAAATAACCAAATGAAAATAGTATGTATAAAATATGTCATGTCTTGTCTTTGTTGAAGTGGTTTAGATAACGCCACGATATGCAATACAATAAAAGCACTTATATATAGGAAGTACCAGCAGCGTATCCACCATGATTTTATCATATAACACACGTCTCATTACTTAAATCACTTATTAATAACCATGAAATAATGTCTTGTTTAAATGTCAATGTCCAATGTCAAATGTCATGTGTAAACAATGTCTAATGTCAAGTATAAACAAATGTCTTTTGAAATCCAATGTCATGTACAAAACAAGGTCTTTGAAATAACCAAGAGTTAAAATCAAAAGTTATGTTTTGAAAACCATTGCTTTTATCGATATGAACATTTATGTGGTTTGTCTATCGCATACACTCAAGCCTTGAGACTGTCGGATAAACCCTTATCAGGATCAAGGTTTACCAAAAATGTATTCGGATTCTGTCATTCCCCTTCCGAAATTCCTAGAAAGCGTGAACGGGATTTGTCAAGTCCTATAGCGCTATTACATACTACCAAGCAGCGTGATCAATGTTAATGAATGTACTACTAACCCGTTAAACATACCAAATGTCCTTTTCAATGTAAGCATGTCATGAGAAATGTCTTTGTAAAACCATGCATTAGGCATACTAAGTCAATATGCCAATAAAATGTCTTTGAAACCAAATGTTAGGTATACTAAGTCAATATACCATAAAAATGTCTCTGAAATAATGTATTATATGTAATATGTAATAAAACATGTATAATGCCATGAAAACGAAAAGTAAAGTTATGCACATATGCTTCACCCTAAAACATTTGAAAACGTAAAATAGGGGAACTATGTGCTCACCTTTGGGTGCGTTTTTATATGTTAACACAATCCCTCAAATTGTTTATTCGTCCTAAATTAAATAAGAATGATTTAATAATCAAAACTCACAAAAATACCTAAGTTTCTCCGATACTTCGAATTTTCACATAACTTCGAGATTTTCTCGAAAAGTTATTATTTTTTTATTATGTTGGTGTGAATATATATATATATATATATACGTTCATATATATATATTTAAGAACTTTGCGACTTGAACGATTTTATTGGTGACCCTCATTATGTTATAAGCAATAGCAATATATCTACGATTTGCGCGTCGTAATATATATACTTATTGTGAGATAAAATAAATATCGTAACACACATAATCTTGTCAACTATAAACATGTCATCATACACATATTATAAATCACATAACATGTTGGTGCACACATCTGTCGTCTTCGTCTTATATCGAGTCTCGGGTTCGTTGCGGATCTAAACAAGCATGATGTCATCATTAAGAATGATGACATCACACAAGTGACATCATCATTGCATCACTACACAAGAAGACAAAACATATTTGCATGTTTCGTTTGAAATCAGAATGTTGTTGATGTCTTTCGCTTGAAGACAAATTATTGAAGGCTTTCGCTTGAACTTGTAAATATGAGGTTTCGCTTGAACTAGTTCTGTCATATTCAAGCGAAAGCATGAGTAGTATAAATAGGGTTGTTGTCATTTCATTTGTAACAGAATTTGCCAAGTGATACCGAGGTGCCACCGGTTTTCCTTCTGATTGTAAACATTGTAAAATCAATATACAAGAGGTTTATAGTGTGAATCAAGCTGTTTTCACATCCGTTTCTTTGTTTCTGCCTCTGAAACGGATTAGAGCTCTTCTGAACGACTCGTTCGGGTCAAAAATCGATCCTACAAGTGGTATCAGAGCTTAGGAGGAAGAGATCTTGCCAAAACAACCTGTTTTCATCACTTTTTCTGATTTCTACACCATTCTTTTTCAAAATTAAAAATTTTTCACGGTTAAAAACGGCTCAAACTTTCACATATTGTGCGTAATCATGTTTAAACAAATCCTATAAAGTTTCAGAACGAAAATCGACTTAAAACTGGTTAAAATCAGAAGTTTCTCTTGAAATCTGTTCGATTTTTGCTGATGTCATCAACCTTTCGCTTGAATTTACATGGTGTTCCGCTTGAAAACGACCTTTCGCTTGAATTTACATGGTGTTCCGCTTGAAATAGACCTTTCGCTTAAGTTTACCTCGTGAGTCTCGCTTGAAACGACCGCTTGAATCACTGTTTCGCTTGAGTGTGTACCTCGAGTTGTGTATAACATTTTACGAGTTGTCAGTTGGTTGGGATAAGAAATCACATGACTTGTGTCAGTTTACATGATAAGTATCAGTGCATGTGATTCTCGTAAATTTTCCTCATGTTTTGTCGGCTTGTGTCAGTTTGCATATGATTTTGGTTTGGTCAGTCTTTTAGTCAACATTATTAAAAGTATCAAGTGAATCATCAGATTTTGCATGTGAACAATATTCATCGGATTAGAGGTTTTGTTGGTCCAATCAGATTAAAGTGTATTCGGCCCATGTGATTACATGTGATAAAGCAATTACATCAGCCCTCTACAGACATTGTGGCCCAATCAATTTTAAAACTACATATCACATTTAAAGGAGTTGTCGGCCACTTTCATTTAAAAGGTCCAATCAAACCATTCGGTTCATGTAAATCAGTTGTGAAAGTCAAAGTTTGTCAGGCTCATTTATCAATCAACAAAGTTGTCGGCTAAGTAGATGTGTTTGATCCATTGTGTGTCCTCGGCCTAAGTTGCATCTTCATTAACGGCCCAATTGTTATTGTTTGTAGTCAGCCCACGTTATTCATACATCAGCCCAAATCAGAAATTTGTTCATCGGCCCAAATCAGAAAGTTAAAGTTCTTCGGCCTAAATCAGTTTCAAGCCCAAGTGAACTTCATTGTTTGCGGTCCATTGGAAGTCCATATTTCGTGGCCCATTTGATCTAGTTCATTCATTCAGTTTGCGGAATTCATTAAACGAGTCCACATATCTTCGACACGAGTCATAGTTCGATTCAATCGTCACACATTTTTACGTATTCCGTTCGTTTAAACTGATTGTTTGTTTGTTTGTTTCAGGTATATTTTTACAAGGTGAACCAGTTCATTTGAAAGTTTGTTTGAGAAATTCTTTGATTTTGAATCATGAGTGAAGAGTTTTACAACGCATTTGCAACATCCCCGACTAGTCCGGCTGTTATTGCTCAGAACATGAATTTGGAAAACGAGACCGGAACGTTACAAAAGCCCCCGAAACTGATGAGTATCGAAGAATACTATGGGTGGAAAGACAGATTCGAAAACTGGGTTCAGGCAAACCATCTTAGGTCATGGGAGTGTATTCTGAAGAAATATGTTTTGCCACGTACTGAGTTACAAGTTGTGAAAACAATTTCTGAGTTTAGTGATCAAGAACGAGAAATGTATAGAGCTGAAAAGATGATGATCAGCTTACTTCAGCAAGCTATTAAAGAAGACATTTTTATACTGCTTCAGCACGACAAAACTTCAAAGTCAATCTGGGATGCTCTACGTGTTAAGTTTGAGGGTAGTGAGAACATGATTAAGAGCAAGAAGGGGTTGCTCAAGAAAGAGTTTGATCTGTTCAGTAGTTTACCGGGAGAAGATACGAAGAAGCTGATTGAACGTTATTGTCACTTAGTGCGATCTATGTCGATGATTGGTATAACCAAAGATCCTGTTGAGTGGGTAGACAAGTTAGCTGATGCGTTACCGCAGAAAGAGTGGGGAACTTACTTGATGATTCTGAAAAATACTGGGGTTTATGATGGGTTAATGATTTCTCAGTTTATCGAGAAGATTGAGGGTCAAGATTTGGAACAGCAGAAGATCGCGAGGATGAACAGTCCAAGTGGTCAACAGGATGTAATATGTATTACAAAGGCAGTGTTCCAGAAGTTGAAAGAAGCCCGAAAATCCAAACTGCGTATAGTGCTGGAGATTCATCTAAAAAAGTTGATCAAAGTTCTAAAAGTAGCAGTGGTTTCTCTTCATACCCGAGTGTCAATCCAAAAGATACTACATCAAGCTTTCATTCTCAAAGCACAAAGACAGGAAATGGTTATGTGATACAATGAAACATTGCTTTGAATCTTCCAGACGGCCAAAGTTTTTCTGAAGAGGTTGCTAAAGATCACATGGAGTTGCTTGGTTCCGTGCTACTATCTTATGAAGGTTTAGTCGCAGGGCGGATCGGGAATCCTATGCTCACAAAGGAGGATTACGATCAGATAGACGCCGAAGAAATGGAACTAATGGACATCAAATGGTGTCTAGCTAGCGTTCTGAGAAGAGCTGAAAAATTCAAGCTGATTACTGGAAGAAATGACTTTCTTGATGCACATGTTTCTACTTTGGGTTTTGACAAATCTAAAGTTACTTGTTTTCGATGCAGGGAGAAAGGTCATTTCAAGAGGGAATGCAAGAACAGGGAAGCTAGTGATGTGAAGAATCCATTCGGAAAAGATGACTACTACCGGAAAGCCATTTATCAACAAGTCGGTCAACAGCAACAGCAAGAACCACAAGTGGCTCATGGTAGAAAGGTGATACAGGATTCAAAAAGAGCATGTTTGGTGGATTTTAAATGGAACAAATTCATATCACCCGAAAACAAAGTATGCTTAGTCAATCAGGATGATGAAAGACTACCTGAAGGATTCAGCTGGGATATGTTTGTAGATGAAAAAGGAGATTTCAAAGCATTCATTGCTAAAATTTTGAAAGAACCAGATATGTTTACCACATGGATGAAATCGATTGGTGAAACTGTAAAGTCTGTTGTATCTGATGAAAGTTCACAGAGTGAAGATGAAAGCTCACAAAGCTCATATGACAGTTCAGAAAAGGAAATTGTTTTTGATCAAACACCATCTGATTCTGGTTCATCGGATGACAATTCTGAAAAATCTGTACAGTTTGATCAGTCACCAACTGATGATAGTAGTGACGATGAAGAAGAGAAACATATTAATATTGCAAAATTTCATCTTTCTCCTGAAAGTTTTCATTTCTATTTTGCATATCGCTTGGAGAAGCTAAGAGAAAAACAAGCTGCAAAAGAACAAAAGAAAATGAAGACTGAAAGTGTTGTTCAAAATAAAAAAGTTGAAAGTGTTGCTGAAGAGATGGTTGAGACTGAGCAAGTGAAAGAAGAAGAAAAGGTGACTGAATCTGAGAAAGTTGTCGAAGTTGAGAAGATAATAGAAGTTGAAAAGATTGTTGAGGTCGTCAAGCCATGTTTAAAGTGTCTTGAAGCTTGCAAAGAATGCAAAGTCAAAGATGAGATGATAGCTGAGTATGAAAAGAAGAAAGAGCAGTTGTTGTTCAATCTCAATTATGTGAAAGAATCTTATGATGTCTTGAACAGAACAGTGACTGGTCTTCAAAAGACAAACTCAGAGAGAGAAGATGCTTTGACAATGATGAATGCTGTGATGATGTCGAAGCAGAAAGCTATCAACTTCTACATTGAGGAGAGTGCTAAATGGAAGCAAGAGTTGGAAACCGAGAAAATCGAGAATGAGAGAATCAGACGTTTATTGCAGAGTTATTCCAGTTCTGATTATCTTATTGATCGAATTTAGCCGACTGTTGCAGGTATGGAAGCTTTCCAAGATGAGAAGCCAAAGAAAAAAGATACTGGTAAGAAACCGACTGTTAGCTATAACAAGTGTCCGCCTCCAATCTGGGAAGGGTATTCTCCTAGAAAACCAAACGAGGAGCAACTTGAAAAAGCAGTCAATATAAAGCTAAAAACCAATACAACTGATGAATTACCAAAAAACATTGACGTTATTTACACATCATCTGACACTGATCATGAGTCTGAGTTAATAAAAAAGGTGGTCGATCAGGTGTTAGATACTGATGAGGAGTCTGAGTCAAAGTCAGAGTCTGGAGGTTCATGTCCGTCGGTCAACGGTCCAAAATCGTCGGTTAAACGGTCTTATAGTAAAGAATTTTTGTTATCAAAAGCAAATTTGGATGATGAAACATTTGAAGTTGCATACACTTTAAATGATTCTGACAAATTATACTCTGACAAAGAGTTTCCAATAAGAAGTGTTAGATTTGAAATGATCAAAAAGGTTTTCAAAATGACAGAAATTAAGATTTCTGAAATAAAAGATTTAAATCTTACTGGAAAACCTAAAAAATATACTTCAAGAGTACAACAACGATTAAACAAGAAGAAAGGTTACAATTTTGGTTCTGGTTTTCAAAAGAAACCAAACCATAATGGTAGCTACAAAAAGAAAGGTTTAGGTTTTATTCCACCAGAAAATTATAAAAATGAGAAAAATTCTAAAACAAAAACATAATTTGTTTCAGGTGGAAGTGCTGAGGAGGAACAGAAGAAACCGTTCTGGAAATAATCAAACCAGGAGTTTCTTGCTGAAAAGAAAAGGATTGGAACTGGAGTGTTTCATCCAAAAGAGACTCGAACCTGTTTCAAATGCAATGAAGTTGGTCACATTGCATGGAACTGTCCGAAAAATGCTAAGACTAAACAGGGAGTTTCTGAAAAACTGAAAGAAATAGTTGTAGATGTTGAACCACCAACCAAAAAATTCAAAATATTTGAAAATTCAATTTATGAGGTTGGTGAATGTTCTAAAAAGAATTTTTACAAAAAGAAAGCAAAAGACAACCAAGTGTGGGTTGTTAAAAAGTCTGAAGAGAAAGTTGGCAATGATTCTGGTTCCACAAAGCCAGAAGAGCCACAAGGTGAGGTAAAAGAGGTAAATTCTATATCTTCAGTGAATGATGATGAATTTCCATCACTGAAGTTTGAGAAGATTAAACAGAAAGTTGGTAAGGTTGAGATCTCGGATCAATTTTACTCTGAGAAGAATGAATTTGATATCGAGAAAGTTTTCAATGGAAATGTTAAGAAAATTTTTGGGAAAATGCTTGATGGGAAAGTAAAAGGGGTTAAAGATTTTTACGCGACAAAGAAAGCAACTTTTAACCCAACCGAACAAGAGCTAAAGGAGCTAAAAACACCCAAGGTTGGTCAGACTTGGGTGGAAATTCTTTTCCCTTGAACATCTGACTTTGCCGGAGATCCCAAGTTTGTAATCGCGGATCAGGAATCGGCATCATTCTTTAAATCTGATTATGAAAAAGAATCTTAAAATGTTTTGAATTTTACAGGTTGCGACTTGCCGGAGCTTCCAGGTTGGTAAATGTGAAGCAGGAATCGGCATCTTTATTGATAAAATGAATTTGTGTAGATGAGTTATTCCTACAATTGGTAAAAAGGTTTTTACTTACAAGCGGTAAATCAAGGACATTAAGTTGTACTTGTTTTTCCTACAAGTGGTTAATCAAGGTCATTAAGTTGAAATTGATTGGACCATACTTACAATTGGTATTTTGAAAGACAATGTGATGAGTCACACCCCGAACCTACAAGTGGTAAAATCGACAAAACTTATTTTCCGGAAAAATCATTTTGGTTAAAACAAACTTAAGTGTTTTGAAATCATAATGAGAAAATAGTTTTGTGTAAGGGGGAGTTCTGATTGTTTATGCCTAGTGGATGGCGAATTGATGCAATTTGATATCAGTTGTCATGTTTTGTACAATTTTGTTTTTCAAATTTCCTAAAATGTGTTTGCATTTTAGGGGGAGTAAAAATTTCAGAAAATCCAAAAACATTAGAAAATTTGAAAAAGTCAAAAACATGATAAAATCAAAAATGAGTTTTTGTGTCAAAGAAGAGGAAATGATTAGAAAATTTGAAAAAGTCAAAAACATGATAAAATCAAAAATGAGTTTTTGTGTCAAAGAAGAGGAAATGATAGTACATCAGTAGACAGTCACAGTACGCTAAAGAAATGTAATGTTTAAATAGCGTTAAACAGTCTCACTGATGATATGCCGATAGGTTTTCATACATTTAGTAAAGTTTTTCGGGATATAAACATAAATTCAAACTTGCTTATTTCGTGGGGAACACTACTTGGATATATAGGTAACCCATGAAATCTCGTTTGAAAGGTCCCTCTTTCTGAGATACTAGGTCTTTATGCTCAGTGATATCTGGGGTATTATCCCGGGACTTCTGCTGAAAGAAATTTCTGACCTAGTTCCCGCAAAATACTTTCTGCATATGCTTGAAATATAGTGCCGCCCTCAGCAAATTGATGAAACAATAAAATTGATAGTCATTGCTGTTGAAACAAAAGATCCTCTAAAGGGGACACACCAAAAGTCGAAGCCGTCATCTCTCTGCGTATACATGAGTATCGACCTGAGCTCTCACGGCCCTCGCAATTTAACCCCTTACAGATATCATCTGTGGTATACTCACCTGTAAGACTGAATATTGGGATCTGGATACGGGAGTATATTCAAGAGGTGGGACACATGAATGAGTTTAAGTCCTTAAAACATCTAACTCATATCCTGAATCAGTTGAAATTTGTGTGAGAATTTAAGTGGATCAGTATATCGGCAATCTAAGTGAATTGTTTAATTCTTAATGTGTAACTAAGCTCAATGGTACTTGTGACTTGTCGAGAACTGATATGATCCTCTTACACAAACTCACAAAAATATTGTTGTAAATATTTCTTTACTACATTTCTTTTCATTCAAAAATCCAAAAAGAGTTTTAGTGTGTTTTAGTATAAATTTTGAAAAAATTCAAAAAGATTTTCGACAACTGATGTTGGAGAGCTGATTTTCAAAATCTCAAGTGCTAAACATGATGACATTTTTTTGTGAAAAGAAGTATGTGTTTGTAATTCAAATGTGTTTTGAACAAATTTTTAAAAAAGAGGTTCATCAAGATTTTTGAGTTATTTTTTGAGGGAGAGTCAGTGTTAGTGCTTACATTGAATTGTTAAATTTGTGAAATTTATTTCTGGGTTAAGAATGTGTAGGTGTAGCCAGGTTTCGATCTTGAACCTGAAGATAGAGTTCCAGGTTCCGATACCTGAGGTCTATGTGATTTCAACAAGCCAGACTGCGATCCCAGCATATCGAAAGGGGGAGTCTGAAGACATCTGAGTAGAGATTGTTTGTGGGGAGTTTGCTAGAGAGATAAGGATTTAGAGTGAGACAAGAGCTAGGACAAGATTTTGGAAGTTCAAAGACTGATAAAGACTGAAGATACAAAGACTCGACACTTAAGACTCGTCAACATCTGAGGGGGAGTCTGTTGGTGCACACATCTGTCGTCTTGGTCTTATATCGAGTCTCGGGTTCGTTGCGGATCTAAACAAGCATGATGTCATCATTAAGAATGATGACATCACACAAGTGACATCATCATTGCATCACTACACAAGAAGACAAAACATATTTGCATGTTTCGCTTAAAATCAGAATGTTGTTGATGTCTTTCGCTTGAAGACAAATTATTGAAGGCTTTCGCTTGAACTTGTAAATACGAGGTTTCGCTTGAACTAGTTCTGTCATATTCAAGCGAAAGCATGAGTAGTATAAATAGGGTTGTTGTCATTTCATTCGTAACAGAATTTGCCAAGTGATACCGAGGTGCTGCCGGTTTTCCTTCTGATTGTAAACATTGTAAAATCAATATACAAGAGGTTTATAGTGTGAATCAAGCTGTTTTCACGTCCGTTTCTTTGTTTCCGCCTCTGAAACGGATTAGAGCTCTTTCGAACGACTCGTTCGGGTCAAAAATCGATCCTATATAACATCTTGTAACACATAAAACTTACCCATGAACAACCCATTCTAGTGTACATTGAAAAACGCGTATATTAGCGATTCGGTAACGTTTTTGGGCGTCGGAAGTCACGTATGACTAACCAAACACCAAGTAAACTTAATATAAGTTAAAATACTTAATTTTTATATCAAAAATATCAGTTTACTTACTGATCTAAAACAGTTTTATAAAAATCCTCCGAAAAGCCGATTTTTAACCGTTTTACCGCATAGTTTTGCATCAAACGTTACCCTAACCATCCCAAATCGTAACGACTTGATATTTTAACATAACCCATGTTATTTACTGAATAAAATAGTGGTTATACCCATGATAGTGCAGGTCTCACATAAATCATGCAAATTTCACATATTTTACCACTTTCCAAGCTATATGTACAACATGCAAAGCTATCAAACCTATGACAAAGTTTCATGCCATTATAATATACCAAATAATGTTATTTTTAGTGTTCATAATCTGTTCTAAAACATTTTTTTCATACAATCATTTTTTTATGGTCAGGATTTGTCTCCAGAAATAGCCAAGCAACACATGGCATCTCTCGTTGCTATGTTGGAATCATATGAAAGTTTAATTGCTGGAAAAATTGGAAATCCAATGCTTACAAAAGAAGATTATGACCAAATTGATGCAGAGGAACTTGAATTGATGGATGTGAAATGGTGTATGGCTAGTGCTGTTAGACGTGCAGAAAAATTTCAACAAATCACAGGAAGAGATGAGTTTCAGGGATTGGCTACATATCCATTAGGATTTGACAAGTCAAAAGTAAGCTGTTTTCGTTGCAAAGGAAAGGGACACTTTAAACGAGAGTGTAAAAACCAAGAAGCAAACGAGAATCAAGAAAAGAACAATTATTATCATAAATCAATTTTCCATCAGATTGCTCAACAACCGCAAACTGCACCTGCTCGTGCTATTGAAGATGGAAAGAAGAAAGCTTTACTTATTCATCAAGATGATGAAAAAGTTGCAGAGGGATTTAGTTGGGACAAATACATACCTGGTTCAGCTCTTGTTGCTAGAATTCTGGGTGAAGATGAAGTTAGTCAAAAAAGAATTCCGATTTTTCCAGATCTTGGAAGTGATGTTGATACTGATGATGAAGAAGAACATCTTAATAAAGCTAGAAAAGGCTTAGATCCTGACAGCTTTAATTTCTTTTTTGCAGATAAAATGGAGATGCTGAATCAGAAGAAGATTGCCAGATTGAGGAGAGAGCTGGAAGCAGCAAAAATTCTCGCTGATGAAAAGGAAAAGACAGAAGCTGGAGAAGCTAGTGTTGAACCAGGAACTGAGAAAGTAGTTGAAAAAATCGTTGAAGTGGATAAAATGATTGAAAAAATAGTCGAAGTTGAGAAAATTGTTGAAGTAGAAAAAATTGTTGAAATAGAGAAAATCGTCGAAATAGAAAAAATTGTTGAAGTTGAAAAGACTGTCGAGGTTGAAAAGATAGTTGAAAAAATGGTTGAAGTTGAAAAACCATGTTTGAGGTGTTTAGAATCTTGCCAAGTTTGTGCGGAGAAAGATAAGAAGATTGCTGATTTGGAGAAAATTAAAGAAGATTTACTGTTCGATGTGAAATATGTGAAGGAATCATATGATGTGCTGAACAAAACAGTTGATAGTCTGAAAAAGACGAATTCAGAAATTGAAAATGCAATGACAAAAATGAGTGCAACACTAATGACAAAGCAGAGTGTCATCAATGAGTATATTGAAGATTGTGCTAAGCTGAAGCAGGAGTTGGAACTTGAGAAAATTGAGAGTGAAAGGATTAAACAATTGTTGTTGAGTTATACAACATGTGATTATTTGATTGATCGTGTTTATCCTACTGTTGCAGGTCTTGAAGCATTCATGGATAAAAAGACTGAAGATACTGATACTGGTAAGAAACAAAGTGTCAAGTATAACAGATGTCCGCCCCCGATCCATGAAAGTTATTCTCCCAGGAATCCTAACGAGGAGCGTCTAAAAAAGGCAATCAACATCAAGTTAAAGTCTGAAATCATTGATGAATTACCAGACAATATTGATGTTACATTCACAGCGTCTGACACTGATCATGAGTCTGAGTTAGTAAAGAAAGTGGTTGATCAGGTGTTAGATATGGATGAAGAGTCAAACCCGGAGTCTAAGTCTGAAAGTTCGAGTTTGTCAGAAAAAAGTCCGAATTCATCGGTTAAAAGGGTTTACAATAAAGAATTCTTGTTATCAAAATCTAATTTGAATGACGGACCAATCAAAGTAGCATATAATTTGAATGATTCAGACAAATTATATTCTGATGAGGAATTTCCAATAAGAAGTGTCAAAACTGAGATGATTAAACAAGTTTTCAAATTAACATAAATTAATATTTCTGAAATAAAAGATTTAAATCTTCATGAAAAACCTAAAAAGTACACTTGAAGAGTTCAACAGAGATTGAACAAGAAAAAAGGTTACGGTTCTGGTTATGGTTTTCAAAAGAAACCAAACCATTACAGTAATTTCAAAAAGAAAGGTCTTGGTTTTAGTTCTTCAGAAAATTATAAAAATGAGAAAAATTATAAACCAAAAACAACATTTGTTGCAGGAGGAAGTTCTGAGGATGAGCAGAAGAAACCATTCTGGAAAAAATAAAATCAAGAGTTTCTTGCTGAAGTAAAAAAGAATGTAAAGAAGTTTGCTCCAAAAGTTGACAGAAGAACCTGTTTTAAATGCCATAAAGTTGGACATATTGCTTGGAATCGCCAACAGTCCAACAATACAAAACAGGGAGTTACTTCTAACTCAAAATTGAAAGAAAAACTTGTCTTTGAGAAGAAACAAACAATTGAGAAATCTAAAGTGGTTGAAAATTCAACTTCCGAAGAAGGTGAAAGTTCAAAAAGTTTTTACAAAAGACATGTCGATTTGAGTAAACAAAGATGGGTTGTAAAATCTGAAAATAGTTCTGACAATGAATCTGATTCCATAAAATCAGAGGAGTCATCTGTTGAGAAAAAGGTTGAGAATTCCGTTCCAGAGGTGAACGATGAAAATTTTCCCAAGTTGTCGAAGGAAAATTTGAAGTTGAAGGTTGGTAAAACTGAGATTTCAGGTCAATTCTTTGCTGGTAACAAAGAATTTGATGCTGAAAAGGCATGTAATGGCAAAGTTAAACATATTTCCGGGAAGATGATTGATGGGAAGGTTAAAAGTGCAAAAGATTTTTATAAATCAAAATGTTGGTGGGATAGATGTGTACCAGAATCACCCAAGGCTGGTCAGGCTTGGGTGACAGCATTTTCACCATAAAATCCTGACTTGCCGGAGCTCCCAAGTTAGTAATCGTGGAGCAGGAATCGGCATATTTCTTGAGAAATTCACTCTGGTGATATTTCGACTTACTAGTGGTAAATCAGGGACATTAAGTTGTACTTGATTTTCTACAAGTAGTATTGTTGTAAAAATCGGGAAATGTAAAATCCTACAGGTGATTCAAGAAGAACAAGGTGATGAATGATCCCCATGGTTGAGAAATGACTCACAAAACTAATTTTCCGGAAAAACCATTTGATTAAAACAAACTTAAGTGTTTTGAAATCAATGGGAAAATAGTTTGTTGATAGGGGGAGTTCTGATTGTTTATGCCAAGTGGATGGCGATCTGAAGCGATTTGATATTAGTTGTCAAGTTACTTGTACAGTTTGTTTTCAAATTTCCTAAAATGCGTTTGCATTTTAGGGGGAGTAAAAATTTCAGAAAATCCAAAAATATTTGAAAATTTGAAAAAGCCGAAAACATGATAAAATTCAAAATGAATTTTGTTGTGGAAAAGAGGAAATGATAGTAGATCAGTTGAACTGTCACAACATGCTAAAGAAATGGAAAGATAAAATGTGATAAACGGTCTCACTAAAGATGTGACGGTAGGCTCAGCTAGACTAGTAGATTTGCGATAACGATACAAACCTAAAATGAAAAAGCCTAGTTCTAGTGGGAAACATGGTCAAAAGCATAGTACTTAGTTTTGTCCTTCTTGTTTGTGTGCCTGCTCGGTAATCGCTGATTGTCAAAAGACATAAAACTGGTTAAGTCTATGAACTTTCACAAACTTTGCTGAAAAATCGCTGTGATTGTGCATTTCATTTTGCAAAGATTTAAACTTGTTTGATTTCTTTATTTTGTTTAAGCATTGGACATCCCCTACGTATACATGAGTATCGACCTGGATGTTATTGCCTAAACGTTCTGCTTTATTTTCTTTGGTGTTTCGTTTAAGCTTTGGACCTCCTCTGTGTATACGGAAGTATCGACCTGGTGGTTAAAGCCTAAACAACTTCAACTTGTTTTATTTTCTTTTTTTATTTAAACATTGGACTTTCTCTGCGTATACGGAAGTATCGAACTGATTGTTAATGTTTAAACATTCTGCTTTGTTTTCGCACAAATTACTTGATAAAAGTTTAAAGGCATTACTTGAGTTTGTGTATTACATGATGAGGGGATATGCGGAGATCGTGGGGTCCATAAGAACTTAGTGCAAAATTAATATACCTTAAACGTATCGGTAAGCATTTCGAAAGTTTTTAGATTGAGTTTAAGTGGAAAACAATATCGTCAATCAATGTGAATCGTTTATAACTGAAAATGTTTATAGCTTAACGGTGCTAGTGACTGGTCTCATAAACTGATATGATCCTCTTACGCAAGCTCACAAAAATATTGTATGTAAATATTTCTTTACTGCATTTCAATTCTGTTATGTCAAAAATCCAAAAAGATTTTTGGTGTGTTTTAGCATAATTTTTGAAAAAAAATTCAAAAAGATTTTAGACGACTGATGTTGAAAAGCGGATTATCAAAATTCCAAGTGCTGAACATAACGAACAGGTTTGGGAAAGTTGGTTTCAAGATGGTTGAAAAGAAAAATGATATACATCCAAGTGGTTCATCAGTGACTTATATGATAAATCTTTTTATTTGATACTTGAAAATGTTGTGTTAAGGTTGTATCTTCAAGTGGTTAGCAGGGTTTCTAAGTTTGTTATATCTTATCTTTTATGAAACTTATGTTTTGGGTAGAGGATTTGCAGGAGAGCCTGGTTGCGATGCTTGAACCTGAAAATAGCTAGACTACGATCCCAGCACAAGTTGAGGGGGAGTCTGAATGACAAAGAGCAAGGTTCTGATCCTGAGATTGTTGATGCTGATGAACTTAAGGAATCAAGAGAGCTGAAGAAATTGGAAAGAGGCAAGAGCCAGGCCAAGATACTGGAAGCCCGAAGACAGATAAAGACTGAAGACGTTGAAGTCTCGACACTTAATACTCGTCAACATCCGAGGGGGAGTCTGTTGGTGCATATGTCTGTCGACTCCGTCTTGTATCGAGTCTAAAATTAGAATTGTTAGATCAGGGCGTGTTGTACGAGAAAATAGGAGGTTTTAGGGTGTTATTAAGCTAATTTCGCTTGAAGGAGGCATGTGACACTTTCAAGCGAAATCAACCATGTTAATTTCGCTTGAACTGACACTTGTCACCTTCAAGCGAAATCCCATCCCTATATATACCCTACAAACGAAATCAGTGAAAACTCTCTTCATTCTGGTACCGAACTGCTGGCGACGAATCGTTTGATCTGTATTGCTGTTATAATCAATAAACAAGACGATTAATAGTGAAACAAGCTGTTTTCCAAGTCTGTTTCTTAGTTTCCGCCTCTGAAACAGACAAGAGCTCTTCTGATTGACTCGTTTGGGTCACAACTCAATCCTACAAGTGGTATTAGAGCACCTGCACAATCTTTGTTGACATAGCACTCTCGCTTCTTGTCCCATCGTTTATTGCTTATAGCATTTTCATACTCTTCTTGCATTTCATTAATTCTGTTTCCAGCAATGTTTCTTTCTCTGTATGTTTTCTCACTCAGAATTTCTTCTCTGGTTTTCTCATTGATTTCAGCAACAAAAACATGATGTTTGCTCTTTGATATAGTTCTGCCATGAGCTGTGAGACGATTATCAACACGATCTTCTTCTGGAAGAATCTCACTCCAATCATACCCGTCATCATCATGCATTACTGTATAAGCTCTTGACTTCTCTTTAGGATTATTTTCGATCATTTTCGGCTCTTCTTTGATATGGTGGTAAATCGCCTTTCGATAATAATCATCATTGAAAGGTTTCTCAGTTTCGTCAACTTCAGAGTTTTTGCATTCTCTTTTGAAATGACTTTTTTGCTTACATCTGAAGCAGGTCACTTTGGATTTTTCAAATCCCAGCTTAGTTGATGGTCCACCGATGGTCTGTTTCCCAGTAATCTCCATGTATCTCTGAGCTCTGCGGATGCAACTTGCCAAACACCAGCGAATGTCTATGAGTTCCATTTCTTCTGGATCAATCTGGTCGTAGTCTTCTTTGGTCAATTCAGAATTTCCAATTTTGCCAGCTACTAGACCTTCATATGATTCCAGAACAGATGTAAGAAAACTCATTTGCTGCTTAGTTGCATTGATACTCATAGCAGGAGAATTTTTCAACTTGAGAGCAATGTTGCACAGTATTTCCTCTGATTCTTTAGGATTTGCTTTTGAAGAAGATGAATGATATCATGGATTGTAGTTGATGAGCTTGTTTGTAGTTCTTTTGTCTTTTCAACACTGAATCCAGTCTTTGGTGATTCACCAACTTTCACCGAAGGTGTGTTACCTTTGTAATAAAGATCGACATTCTGTTGATGCGAAGAACCGCTCATCTTGCTTTGTTTTTGAAGCTCAAGCTCATGACTTTCTATTTTTTCTATCAACACATCAAGAGAAATTGTATCATATAACACATCATTTTTCAAAATGAACACAAACGTTTGCCACTGATCAGCTCGTGGTAACACTTCTATGATTTTATCGATTATTTCTTCTCGAGTTTTAACAATTCCAAAACGATCAAGTTCAATTTTTAAATGACCAAATCTTTCTATCATTTGTCGAACTAATTCACCTTTCAAGCTATCAAACAAATCAATTTCTTTCTTTAATAAAGCAATTTTATTTTTCTTGATTTGTTTACCCCCCTCAGCTTTAACTCGTAAAGCTTCCCAAACAGATTTTGATGACCCGTCATGTTGAAGTAAAGCAAACATGTCATTTCTAATTGATGATTGGATTAAAGCAACCATTCTCTGTTCAGCTGCAAATTCGGATTTGTCTTCTTTGGATAAACTTTTGAGCGGGATTTCTTCTCCTTTATCATTGGCCGGCCTACTATAACCAAATTCTAAACAGAACCAACTTTCATGAGCGTAAGCTTTTGCCTAGTTGATGAAGCGTTCTTTCCACCAAGTGTAGTCTTCAATACTTTCAAGCGTTGGTGGTTTTGAATGTGTTCCGTAGAACTTATCATGTTTAATATTTTCATTGATTGCTTTTGTTATGGTTTTTGGTGTAACAATTGAGGTTTCAGAAGACTCGGATGTAAACACCTTATAAAACGTGTTGTAGAACTCTTCAGCTATGATGTTAACTCTTCGAATCTCAGGAACCTTGAATATAAACAACAAGATCAGTTCAATCACTAATAATCAACTGAATCAAACAAGTATCCGATCGAGTAAGTCAACAAAAGTCAACTGTGAAATAATCAGTGTTGTCCGATCGGATGGGAATTCGTTCGGGTAACAGTTATCTTTGAATCGGATGGGGATCCGCTCGGACGGGTATCCGATGCTTTGATAATCACCTGAAACTCAAACACAAAGAACTGATTAGGATTGGGTGGTACTCCGTTCGGATTGCCACTCGATTCGTTGCACATTTAAAACTTGAACACACAAAATTCTTTAACTCGAATTGTGACCCGGTCGGGTGGGATTTTGATCAAGTATGTAAGTTGTCCGATCGGGTAACACTAATTGCAAATGAACTCTGTAATCTTGATAGGGTGACAACTCGCTCGAGTCACCACTTGAATGAAAGCACAATACGACAAAAAAATTCAAAAATTGATTCTATCTAAATTCTACCAACTAACACATGCAAACTGACATATCATGCACATGCAATAGCCGACAATAGCTTTCAATACTTCACATGCAAATTGGCTTTTCAATGAAGTGTCACATACAATCTGACAACTTTGAATTTACAACAATCCTTCTCATGCAAACATTAAAAGATTTCACATGAAAATACTGACACATGAATTGATTAAACTAAACTTGGGCCGAGATGTTTATATATCAAAATGTGATTGGGCCAAACAGTATATGATGTCACATGAATGTTCACACTAAACCCATTATTCAATTAAATGGCCGACAATTTTAATTGTGCATGAAATATAATTGGGCCGCATAAGTGTTGTTCACGTGGTGTATAGGCCCAAGGCAAAGTTTAAGTGTTCGTTGACCGAGTAAGGTTTCGTCAACAAAACAGTGTTCGTCAACACAATGAAGGTTCGTCAACAGTTATAAGGTTCGTCAGTTGAGTGTTCGTTGACCAGAGATTCTTCGTCACAGCACACCTGAATTTATTCAAAAGCAGATTAGTTGCAGCGACTCGGATTTCCGTCTGACCGAGTGGTAATCCGGTCGGATAGGTCAACAAAAATCAAAGGGTGAGATGCTATGACTCGGATTGCTTGTCCAATCGGGAGAGTAATCCGGTCGGATAGGTCAACAAAAGTCAAAGTTTCAGAAAACAGGGTGGCAACTCGCTCGGATTGTTGTCCCGTTCGGGACACTTGTCCGATCGGATAGGCAGTCAACAAGGTCAACAACTTTAATGAAAATGAAAAGTGTGATATGCAATCCGACCGGATTGGGTATCCGACCGGGTGGGGTATCCGACCGGGTGGTAAGTCAATAGGTCAAACAACTTAAATGAATTGCAATGAATAAATTTGAGTCGGATAGGTAATTCGGTCGGATTAGCCATCCGACCTGTGAACACCAAGAACAACAGTCACAGCAACAATAACATTCATATCTTCAATATTTTCGATCCAAAAAATCCAAATTTCTCCCAAACGGCTAGGAATTAGATTCTGAAAATTTGTAGGGTATTAGATCAATGAATTTTGCATATCATGTCCAAAAATTAGCCGATTTTAACCGTAAAAAGTTGTTTAATTTGGCGATTTTCTGGTAAAACGTGACAAAATGAAAAAGATGGAGAAATAGATCGAATCTCATGCGATTTGGATCTGAATTCGATGGAATCCTGTGCGAAATCGTGTGATTGTTCCGTGCAATCGAGCTCCTGCTCTGATACCACTTGTTAGGACCAGTTTTGACTCTGAAATGATTGCGAACCAACGTGTGACGTGCGGAATCTGTACACGAACATGACCGAACACACGAGAACGTAATATAATCTGTGATTCTATTAATCAGATTTGAAATCGTACAAGAACCTGAATCACGTGGAGCACTTTCTCTCTCTAGCTTCTCTTTCTAACACTAGAGCTCTTCAAGTCTCCAAATGCCAAAAGTTGAAAAAGTTCTAAATCTAACACCTTAGATTCCTATTTATAGGCCAAGGGGCTTTAATGAGATTCCTCATTATTACAGAAATGCCACCTTGCCTTTTACTACATGTAACAAAATAAGCACTAGAATTAAACTGTTTCTGCTACGACTTGAGATGACGGAGGCGATAGACATACTGCACTAATAGTCCCTTTCAATGTAAGCATGTCATGAGAAATGTCTTTGTAAAACCATGCATTAGGCATACTAAGTCAATATGCCAATAAAATATCTTTGAGACCAAATGTTAGGTATACTAAGGTGTTGTTTGTTTTTTCAGAGGTAAAAGGTCTGCAGTCTGCGGACCACATCTGCAGACATCTGCAGGAGAAGGGATGGACCAAATGTCTGCAGTCTGCAAAGAGAAGAGGGTTTGTTTTTTTTTTCTACAAAAACCACTTCACACACACAACACACAACACACAACACACACAACAGGTCATCAAAAACTCCAAACCCTAAATTAATAAGATCCCCAATTTTTTAAACCACGTCATTACCATTTCAAGTTGGTTTTTTTTTTCTTCAAAAGTTACCAATTTTTTTTTCTCAAATTGACAAAAATTGAGGAGAAATCAAGTATTCCGATGGATCGGAATCAAATCTACACATACAGATTCATTTGTGTATATAATACACGCAACACACATAACATATATAGATACATATAGATAGATAAATAGATACAAAGTTTTGTAATTTGTGTGTTTGTGGTAGCAATGGTGATGGCGATCGGTGGAGAAACACGGCAGGCACACGCAGCGATGACAATGGTGCAACTTTTCGCCAGTGGATCTCATGTTATTACCAAATTAGCCCTGAATTTTGGCGTTAGTCAGCTTGTTTTCTGCGTTTATCGGCAGGTGGAGGTGGAGGTGGAGGTGGTGGTGGAGCTAGGGTTTTGGAGCAGATGGATGTTTTGAAGAGGGAGAGAGGGAGAAGAGGTTGGCAGAGGTTTGAAGACATGGGGAAGGATCTGCTTGGGGAAGAGGTGAGGCAGAGGTAAAAGCTCTGCAGATCTTCAAGAAAACAAACAAGCTGCATGACCCTTATGTCTGCGCGCGTCTGCGCGACGCAGACATAAGTGCTCAGAAGAGCTTTTGGCCAAAAAACAAACACCACCTAAGTCAATATACCATAAAAATGTCTCTGAAATAATATATTATATGTAATATGTAATAAAACATGTATAATGCCATGAAAATGAAAAGTAAAGTTATGCACATATGCTTCACCCCAAAACATTGGAAAACGTAAAATAGGGGAACTATATACTCACCTTTGGGTGCGTTTTTATATGTTAACACAATCCCTCAAATTGTTTATTCGTCCTAAATTAAATAAGAACGATTTAATAATCAAAACTCACAAAAATACCTAAGTTTCTCCGATACTTAGAATTTTCACATAACTTCGAGATTTTCTCGAAAAGTTATTATTTTTTGATTATGTTGGTATTAATATATATATATATATATATATGCGTTCACATATATATTTAAGAACTTTGCGACTTGAACAATTTTATTGGTGACCCTCATTATGTTATAAGCAATATATCTACGATTTGCGCGTCGTAATATATATACTTATTGTGACATAAAATAAATATCGTAACACACATAATCTTGTTAACTATAAACATGTCATCATACACATATTATAAATCACATAACATCTTGTAACACATAAAACTTACCCATGAACAACCCATTCTAGTGTACATTGAAAAACGCGTATATTAGCGATTCGGTAACGTTTTTGGGCGTCGGAAGTCACGTATGACTAACCAAACACCAAGTAAACTTAATATAAGTTAAAATACTTATTTTTATATCAAAAATATTAGTTTACTTACCGATCTAAAATAGTTTTATAAAAATCCTCCGAAAAGCCGATTTTTAACCGTTTTTCCGCATAGTTTTGCATCAAACGTTACCCTAACCATCCCAAATCGTAACGACATGATATTTTAACATAACCCATGTTATTTACTGAATAAAATAGTGGTTATACCCATGATAGTGCAGGTCTCACATAAAGCACATAAATCATGCAAATTTCACATATTTTACCACTTTCCAAGCTATATGTACAACATGCAAAGCTATCAAACCTATGACAAAGTTTCATGCCATTATAATATACCAAATAATGTTATTTTTAGTGTTTATAATATGTTCTAAACATTTTTGTCATACAGTCATTTTTTATCATTTATTGAGCTTTACATCAACATGTATTCTTATGTACAAGTGTCTAAAGCACACTATCATATCATCATCATTTCATATGAATTTAAATGCATCAAACATGTAATTTATTCATGTTTACTTACTGATTTAATTGAACATTCATCATATCATGCACAAATTATCAAACACTTGCATTTTGACTATCATTCAAGAACATGCAACAACTTAAAAATCCTCAAATATGTCTAATAAATTTTTGGCCATTTACAAGTCAAAATACTAACATTATTTCAAATTATAACTCATGATTCAATCACACCTTTATATCTCTAACATATTTGCACATAATCTTGTTCATGCAAGCAAACATCCTAAACAAGTATTTATCAAAAATCAACTCAAACTCAAATCTCATACACATACATATATATATATACGGTTATAGGGGAAGGTTCAAATGAAAACCACTAGTTATTGTGAAAACTAGAAAACTAATTAAAAAAGCCAAAAAAACATACCAAATTTTTTTTTTTTTTTTGCAAACCAATTTTCGCAGGTTTTCTTATATATAAAAAAAATTAAAAAAAAAAATTGTGTAGTGCACATGTGTATGTGTACTACACATGTGTATTATTACACATGTGCACTACACAAATTTTTTTTTTTGAAAAAAAGTTTTTATATATATAAAAACCAGCGATTTTTATAAAAAAATTGAAAAAAAAAATTGTGTTTTTAGGCTTTTTTTAGTTAGTTTTCGAGTTTTCACAATAAAAGTGGTTTTCATTTGAACCATCCCCTACGGTTATATATACACACACATATATACTACCATTTTTATTTTGTATCAAGACCCATTTCTTTTTCGATTTCAAGTTTGTGAAAAATTCCAAGATTCAAGAGAAACTTCCAATCATCAAGAACAACCAAGAATCAAGTGTATGATTTAAACATAAACTTTATACCTTCAAGATTCAAGTGAGTTTTTGATGAGATTTTGATGATATGGAGCTTGAAATCACTTGAAAACACCTTGGAAACTCCTTTGGATCTTCACACCAACTTGAAACTAGCTTAGAATGGAGTTTAATCTTCAAGAACAAGGTTGAAAAATTGGAAATGGGAGTGGTGGTGGTGTGTACAGTTATGGGGGAGAGAGAGAGAGGAAGATGGAGTGAAGTGTGGGGTGTTGAAGATGAAATGATCTTATGAATCCATGTCCATACTTATAATCCTTACTTCCAATATCTTGTCCACCAAATCAAGCAAGATCAAATATAAAAAAGAAATAAAATCTAGAGGTAAGGTGGTGATCTTGGTGGGGTCCTTGTGACCGTGAATATCAAGGGGGGGGGGTAAATGTAATTTTTGAATGGTAAATTAGATAATAGTTGGAGGTTAAGTGTAATGTCTAGTGTTTTAATCCCGGTTTATGGCGTTTTATATTTTTTTATTATTCTATAAAAATAAACTCACCAAAATATTACTGAAATAAATATCAGTTGCCAAGACTGGCTGCGTTGTGCCGTTGTCTGCGTTTTGCAGTAGAAACACTGTGTTACGTAGTAACACGCGGTACGCGCTTAAACTTTGAAAAATAACGTTTTTATGTGTTTTAATTTATTTTTCAACACGAACATGATTAAAAAATAAAATTTTAATCATAACAGAATATTTTTAGGATTTAAATATTATCCGGGCGGTCACCAACGTTCGTTACGCAGTTTTGTCGCAAATAGTTCTAAAGTTCGAATAAACATTTTTTTGCCATACCGAATCCTTCGAAACTTATTTCTAAGTTATGTAAAGGGTATTTAGGGTATGTTTGGCTTATGTCACAGGTTCGGTGTGTACGTCGCATTAAACTGATTATGTTTACGTAACGGTTTATGATTTCACTTCCAGAACAGGTTTGAGAGTTCGGAATTGAACAATGATTGAAAACGTGCTAATGTCACAAATAATTAAACAAATATTGAAATTAAAACACCATATTTTATTAAATACAAAGTTGTTCGGAATAGTACAAGGATTAAAATACACAGATGTCACAGTTTCAAACATCTGTTTTCATCCATCTGTTGACCAAAGTTAACAGATGTATCAACCACTATTTTATTTTCAAACATGTGTTCACAACAACAGACCTTTCATCATTTAAACAGACATTTGCAAATATTACAAGCTTTTAAACTCTCTAACCTAAATATTCATTTAATTAATTTATAAAACAAACATAGTTAATAATTTTAACATAACTAATTATATAAAAACTACAAGTGTCAAACAGGCGTAACTATATAATAAACAAAGTTCAAAACAACAAACAACATTCAGTAAAATACAACATAATAATTTCTAATCTATGGGCGAAACAGTAGTCTCGATAAATAAAGCTCCTTTCGGACCATTGTAGTTGTCAACATGTTGGAGGTATTTCAAAACTTCATTGTTCAGATCAACTTCAACCATATCCCTCCAAATGCTTGTTATCAGCCACTTGTTGTTTTCAATTATATTAGTCCTTCGGCGCCTATCTACATAATCAACTACACGAGGTTATTGAAAGCAAACACCTTGATCCAACCTTCTTCTTCATATTTGAGCAAATCAGCAGTCAGCTCAGCAAATTTTCCAATAACAATCAAATGCAGCCTCTTTGCGATGGTCAAAAAATGCCCTTGGCAAGGATTGACTACGATACTCCTGGGAAAATGAAGCATTCTAAAAGTCTCAGAAAGAACATCGAAAGCAACGATGTTCCTCTCACCTAGTGGATACCAATAATTTGAAACCATGAAATATAGGGTTTTATCAGCATAAATTCCTGGAGACCATGAATAATTGCTTGAACCATAATTATTTACGCTACCGAAATTTATTGTTCTCAATGACTCACGACGTCGTGAGTAAACACGAGCAGTAGCCACATTACGGTAACAGCTGATGTGAAGCACTGTCAGATCATTGGATTGATCAAAATAAATTCCACCTATATCAGAATTTCGATCATGAATATAATTTAAGTAGTCGTCAGACAAAAACTTAGAGCGCCTGGTAGTTGGATTCAAAAGGATCAGCTCACAGCAAATTCCTTCATTGCAAACTAACAGCAACCCACTAAATAACGATAGAACACATAAGAAAGTAGGGTGGACATTGTTAGGAAAACTTAAGGTTGTGCTTGTCCCGACATGCAAATTAGCAGCTACTATGCTGTCAACGACAATTGACGTGTCTTTAAAGGAGAGTAGTTTCTTTTGTAGTGAATCTCCACTTCGGAGAGCATGGATCATCCCAAATACATGACTTGACAGTTCCCTATAAAAAATTTTGGAAAGACATTTCAAACGACCAATATCTTCTGCAGGGAGCCTCGTGAAAATTTCGTCAACAATAATTTGAAACACAATGTTTTCCATTTCGCAGTGAACAAATGTGTGTTTGAAAGCCAAAAAATTGTAAAGATACTGATAAACAAAAAACTTTGAAGATGATTGAGTAGATGGATTGTCACACCCGACTGCGTTAAACAACAAACTGCGGCGGAAACGTCGGGGAGTGGAGCAACAGAATTATTGTTTCACAAACATGGTATTTAAAGTTTCATTTTATTGAATTAAAAGTGGTTACATTGTCTTAGAACAAAAGGAATCACAACATAAGATAAACTAGTCTTGCTTCTTTTGTGTCACTAAGGCCCGAGTCCGCCTAAGTGTATCACGAACAACCCTATGCATCAGCTCCTGAAAACACATGTGAAAATAGGTACGTCAGCATAAAAATGCCTGTGAGATACATAGGTTTATTGATTAAGGATTCATGACTTGTAGTTGAAGAAATGTTTAACAAAAAGTTAGTCATGAATCTTAGGAATATGTTTTCTTTTATAAATCATATGAAAAACGATAAGAAAATCAGATGATATATAAAAGAATACTGCTTGGTTAAATAAATAACCAAGTAAAAATGAATTTGTATAAGTTATGTCATTTGTAAAACAATATTCTTGTGATAGTATGTCGTTTGAATAAAATATATATCATGTCTTCGTTGAAATGATTTAAATAACGCTAAGATATGTAATATCATAAAAGCACTTATATATAGGAAGTATCAGCGGCGTATCCACCATGCTTTTATCATATTACACGTCGCCTCGTTATGTAAATCACTTATCAAATAACCACCAAATTGTCAAGTTTAAACAAATGTCAAAATGTTTATGTGTAAGCAATGTCTAATGTTAAATGTAAATCATGTCTTGTATAATCAAAGGTTATGTATGGCAAGTAAAAAGTAACTACTCAAACCATATGTATAACGTTTATGTGTAACCAAATGTAATGTATGGTGAATAAAAACATTTACTCAACCCCATAGGTAAAAATGTACAAAACAATGTATTTGATATAAATCAAAGTTTAAGTCAAAAGTTATGTTTTGCAAAATCTATGCTTTACTGATACAAACACTTATGTGGTAATGTTTATAGCATACATTCAAGCCTTGAGACTGTAGGACAAACCCTTAATAAGTTAAAGGTTTATCAAAATGTTTTCGGATTCTGCCGTTCCTTACATCCAAACAAACCTAGGATTCCAGGAATGGGAGTTGTCAAGTCCTATGGTACCACTACATACTACCGAGCGGCGTGATCAATGTTAATGAACGTATTTTAGTCCCATTAAACAAAACAAATATCATACCAAATGTAAGCATGTTATGTGAAAACAATGTACTAAGTATGCTAAGTTAATATACAAAGCAGAAATGTCATGTAAATCAATGTGCTATCATGCTCAGTAAACATACATAGCAGAAATGTAATGTAAATCAATGTGTCCATATGCTGAGTAAACATATGCAACAAACGTGTTTATGAAATCAATGTGCTAGCATGCTCAGTCAACATACATAGCAAATGGCAATTTAAATCATGCACTATATGCGTACTAATAAACATAGCAAGTATATGTCATGAAAGCAGGAAAAGCACGAAAGTAACAAGTAGGCACATGTGTTTCACCCCAAAATATTTGAAAAACAGTAAAAGAGGGGACTATGTACTCACTTGATAATGCTTAGAAGTCTTCAAATAACAACCAAACAAAGCTAGAAGGATCACGGAATCAATCGGCACCTAATATAGGTAACTACGTTAATAAACCGGACCTAAATCGGAGGATCGGATAAAATGAGGTTTCGTAAACCAAATTATTATAGGAACTCATGTAATATGGTTAAACAAAGCCTACATTCTAAATCAGAACCTATCCTAAGTGCTTACGACCCATTACGACTCGTTAAAGTAGTCTACGCTACTTTAACGCGTCATTCGTGTAAAACGCGTTCGGATCGCCTAACTAGTCCTATGACAAGTTTTATATGCCTTAACATGTCTAATAACATTGCCTACTCAGTTTAGATGTCAAAATTTGGGTTACATATGCTTAAAATGAAATTATGCGCAAAAAGGGCATTTTGGTCATTTTCCTAAGGCATATAAACTACCTATCATACAACTAACAAAACGAAGTGGCCATAAAGTATAACCTCGAAAGGTTATTCCCTATACAACTGTGGTCACAAAATGTGCTTGGTCGGATCCTAATGATCGACCAAACGGGTCGGGTACGAAAGTCTAAGCGGTTGTTTAGACCGCTTATCTTATGACCCTAAATAAGCACTAAACTAAAAGTTTGATATCAAAACAAAGTGTTTTGATACCCAAAAATAGCTTCGTTGCAAAATACACATAAACACGTAATTTGACCGAAACTTTGATTAGTCACTTCGACTAATCAACGTGGTAATCAGTAGGTATAGTCACAAGGGACTATAACCATCGTGATTACGCTCACATTGCAAAGTTCAAACGAACTTTGTGTTGACCATAAACTGGTCAAAGCAGAAAGTCAAACACTGTTTGACTTTCATGCTTGAAATGCATAAAAAATCATGAAGGAGACTTACAAAAGGTCCAAGCAAGGAAGATTTGATTCAAAACACTCAGGTATGAAGTGTTAAACTTCAACATAGAGAAGAATTGAATCAAATGTGTGAAGAATGAGAATGAAGCAAGTGGGTATTTATAGAAAGTCATGATCCATCAAGATGATTACAAGTGTTTTTGTAAGAATCAAGGTTCAATCCTAACCATACACATGTGGAACATGGTTTAGAATACAATGGGAAACCAAAAACCAGCCTAAGGTATTGAGAAAATTGCATAAAAGACCCTGAAATTTGAGCTGGTTGCTGACAACAGGTTTGCTGAAAAAGTGTACCTCAGGCGACACGCGGAAGAGACCACAGATTCTTCCGCGACACTCCTTGCTGAACCAGCTGAAACTTGTTCAATTTTGGCAGTTTTGGTCCCTACACTTGATCTAAGGCATTTTCGACGCGTTTAAGCCCCATTAACCTCATTTCAATGCTCTACAATGAATTTAAAGCATCAGGAACATAAAATATGCTTGAAAACATCTCGGATGTCAGTTCGTTTGGTCGTACGGTCACGTTATTCGGTTAATTACGACGAAACACGAACGGACGCGAAAAACGATCCAAATTACACGACGAATGGAATTTTATCATGCCAATCACTAAAATAAAATATTCTAATGATTACAAAAATTTTTGGATGTCCGGATATGTTCAGAACGTAAGATATGCACGAAAATGCAAACTTATACACTTTTTGACGCTTTTAGTCCCTGATTAACCAAATAAGTTTATTTTCGCATACCAAACCCCTCTAAGCTATGCAAAGGATATTTAAGGTATGTTTATCTTATGATCAAGTTCCGAAATGTTCGTTACTATACAAATCGGCATAGTTTCGCAGTTTGACGCAAATAGTCCCTTCGATCGAATAAACTTGTTTTTGCCATACCAAACCCTTCAAAACTTATTTCTAAGTTATGTAAAGGTTATTTAAGGTATGTTAAGCATATGTTGATGTTCTGGAGTGTTTGTCGCGCTAAACTGATTACGTTTACGCATCAGTTTGCGTATAACTTTCTAGAAAGCGATATAGAGTTTGAAATTGAACAAAAATCAAAATGTGCAAAATGTCAAACATAAATAAACAAAAATTGGGGTCAAATCACATTGTTTTATCGATAATTGAAATGTTTAGAGTTTATACAATGATTACAAACACAGATGTCACAGTCTCCCCTAGTTTAGGAAATTTCGTCTCGAAATTTATTTAGAGGAAACTTGTGAGAATAGATATGGATATTTGGCCTTCATTTGATCTTCACATTCCCAAGTAAATTCTGGTCCACGTTTAGATTCGTAGTGAACTTTGATGATAGGTATGCGCTTGCGTTTGAGTTTCTTGACTTCACAGTCCATAATTTCCACAGGCTTATCAACAAAGTGCATCGTGTCATAAACACGAATTTCATCAAGTGGTATGTGGAGGTTCTCATCAGCCAAACACTTTTTGAGATTGGACACATGGAAGGTTGGATGAACATTTCCAAGTTCAGGAGGTAACTCAATTCTGTAGGCTACCTTTCTGATTCTTTCGACGATTTTGAATGGTCGAACATATCTAGGTGCAAGTTTTCCTTTCTTTCCAAATCTAATCACACCTTTCCAAGGTAAAACCTTGAGTAGAACGCGATCACCGACTTGAAATTCCAAGGGCTTGCGTCATCGATCCGCATAACTCTTTTGACGGCTTTTAGCTGTCTGAAGGTTATCGCGAACTTTCTTAACCTTATCTGTTGTCTCTAGAATGAGGTCAGGTCCAGTAAGCTGAGCTTCACCGATCTCATTCCAGCAGACTGGTGAACGACATTTTCGACCATATAAAGCCTCGAAAGGAGCCATGTTAATGCTGGAGTGATAACTATTGTTGTAGGAGAATTCAATCAACGGAAGATACGAATCCCAACTACCACCAAAATCGACCACACAAGATCTAAGCATATCCTCTAGTGTTTGGATTGTTCTTTCAGATTGACCATCTGATTGCGGATGATAAGCTGTGCTCAAATTAAGTTGGGTTCCCATAGCAGATTGCATGGTTCTCCAAAAATGAGACGAAAATCGAGCATCTCTGTCAGATATAATGTTCAAAGGAACACCATGTCAGGATACAATCTCATCCACATAGATTTTGGCAAGCTTGTCAGCAGATAGATCCTCACAATCTCATCCACGTAGATTTTGGCAAGCTTGGTAAGACAATCAACAACTACCCAAATGGCATCATGACCTTTCTTAGTGCGTGGTAACTTGGTAATGAGATCCATAGCAATGTTTTCCCATTTCCAAACTGGTATCTCTGGTTGCTCCAATAATCCAGAGGGATGTTGATGTTCAGCCTTAACCTTAAGACAAGTAAGGCATTTGGACACGTACAAGGCAATGTCTTTCTTCATACCTGGCCACCAATACTGGGTTTGAAGATCCTTATACATTTTATCTGCACCAGAATGAATAGAATAACGAGACTTATGAGCTTCATCCATTACTAAGGTGAGGAGATTTTCTTGACTTGGGACCTACAAACGGTCCATGAAATAATACAATCCATTGTCCTTCAGTTCAAGATCAGGCTTAATGAGACAGGGTAATTCCTTACCCATTAAGTCTTGTGTAACACAAGTATGTTGAGCCTGAGAAATGCGGGTTTGAATATCAGAACGAACCTGAACACAATGAAGCTTGACACGCTCTTTACGACTCAATGCGTCAGCTACAACATTCGCCTTACCAGGATGGTAGCGAATTTCGCAGTCATAGTTGTTTAGAAGTTCAACCCAACGTCGTTGCCTCATGTTGAGTTCTTTCTGATTGAAAATATGTTGAAGACTTTTGTGGTCAGTGAAAACCACACATTTTGTACCATACAAGTAGCGTCTCCATATTCTGAGAGCAAAAACTACTGCACCTAACTCAAGATCATGAGTCGTGTAGTTCTTCTCGTGAACCTTCAACTGTCTCGATGCGTAGGCTATGACTTTGTTTCTTTGCATGAGAACGCAGCCAAGGCCTAAGTTGGATGCATCACAATATACTACGAAATCATCGTTGCCCTCATGTAAAGACAGAATAGGTGCATCACAAAGTTTCTGTTTCAAGGTCTGAAAAGCTTCTTCCTGTTTGGATCCCCATTCAAAAGGTTTATTCTTCTGAGTTAGAGCAGTGAGAGGAACTGCAATCTTAGAGAAATTTTTTATAAAGCGGCGGTAATAACCCGCAAGACCAAGAAATGAACGAACCTCAGTAGGGGTAGTAGGTGTATCCCAGTCCTTAATCGCACTGATTTTGGCGGGATCTACATGAATACCTTGTTCGTTGACGATATGTCCCAAAAATTGAACTTCCTTAAGCCAAAATTCTCACTTGGAGAATTTGGTGAAAAGTTGTTCTTTCTTTAGGAGTTCCATAGTAAGACGGAGATGTTGCTCATGATCGGCTCGCGTCTTAGAATAAATCAATGTGACATCTGTGTTTGTGTAATCTTTGTACAAACTATGAACAATTCAATATCAATAAAACAATGTGTTTTGATCCCAATGTTTGTTATTTATGTTTGATATTATGCATGTTTTGATTTTTGATCGATTTTAAACTCTATATCGCTTTCTGGAAAGTTATACGCAAACTGATGCGTAAACGTAATCAGTTTAACGCGACAAACATTCCAGAACAGCAACATAATCTTAACATACCTTAAATAACCTTTACATAACCTAGAAATAAGTTTTAAAGGGTTTGGTATGGCAAAAACAAGTTTATTCGCTCACAGGGACTATTTACGTCAACTTGCGAAAGTCTGCCGTTTCGTAAGGCAACGTACAGTCCGAAACTTGATCATAAGCTAAACATACCATAAATAATGTAAACATAGCTTAGAAATAAGCTTTGAGTGGTTTGGTGTGCGAAAATATGCTTATTTGATCTTACAGGGACTAAAAGTGTCCAAAACGGCGTAAGTTTGCATTAACGCGCATATCTTACGTTCTGACCACATCTGGACATCCAAAATTTTTGTAGACACTAAAATATTTTTATTTTAGTGATCGGCATGCAAAAATACCGTTCGTCTCTTAATTTGGATATTTTTTGCGTCAGTTCGAGTTTCGTCGTAATTAGACGAATAACGTGACTGTACGACCAAACGAACCGACATCCGGGACTTTTCCGAGCATATTTTGTGTCCTCTATACTTTGACTACCTTGTAGAGCCTTGAAAATGGCTTAATGGGGGTCAAATGTGCCAAAAATGAGCTTATGCAAGTGCAGGGACCAAAACTGTAAAATACAAAACTGTTGCTGATCTGCAGGAAGGTCGCGGGCCGCGTAGACCGTCTCTCATTCCTACGTGGGGTGCGACAGAAGGCCTAGTTCCAGAAACTTGTTTTTCAGCAAACTGTTGCAACTTCAGGGGCTGTTCTTGCAAGTTCTTTGTGTAATGGCCAAGTTAACACCTCTCCAAGGCATATTAGCTGGCCCTTAACACTTGTATGGTTGTGATTTCTTCCTTGATGGCCAAACAAACACTTGTGATGATCTTGTTCATCATCCAAAAGTATAAATAGCCATGCCATTCATTTGTTTTCCTCACCCTTGATCTGATTTTCTCTAAGTTGAAGTTCAAAACTTCATACCTGAGAATTTTTAGATCAAGTTCTCCCTAGCTTGGACCCTTTGTAAGCTTTTTCCGTTCTTTTATCGCTTTTCTAGCGTGAAAGTCAAACAGTGTTTGACTTTCAGCTTTCACCAGTCAATGGTCAACACCAAGTTCGTTTGAACTTTGCAACGTGATTGTAATCACGATGGTTATAATCTTTAGTGATTATACCTACTGATTACCATGTTAACTAGGTGTAGTGACGAGTCAAAGTTTCGGTCAAAATGCGTTTTAGCACGCATTTTGCAACGGAACTACTTTTAGGTATCAAAACACTTTGTTTTGATACCAAATCAGTTTTCTAAGTTAGTTAAACATGTTTTGACATGTTTAACACATCAATATTAGTTTAGTGCTTGTTTAGGGTCGTAAGTTAAGCGGTCTAAACAACCGCTTAGACTTTCGAACCCGACCCATTTGTTCGATCATTAGGATCTGACCAAGCATGTTTAATGATCATAGTTGCATAGGGAATAACCTCTGAGGTTATACCTTATGATCACATAGGATTGGTTAGTTATCCGTTAAGTAGTTTAAATGCCCATAGAAAATGACCAAAATGCCCTTTTTAAGCATAAATCCGTATTTTGCATATGTGAACATATTTTTGACATATGATCTGATTTAGTAACATGTTAAGCATGCTAGCACATTAATTTCTTAGACATTTGTTGCATATGTTTACTTAGCAAATGGACACATTGTTTTACATAACATTTCTGCTATGTATGTTTACCAAGCATGCTAGCACAATTGTTTTACATGACATTTCTACTATGTATGTTTACTTAGCATACTTAGTACGTGGTTTTCATAGCATGCTTACATTGGTTATGACATTTGGTATGTTTAATTGGGACAATAATACATTCATTAACATTGATCACGCCGCTCGGTAGTATGTAATGGTACCATAGGACTTGACAAATACCGTTTCTGACTTCCTAGGTTTGTTTGGAAGTTGGGAATGATAGAATCCGATATACATAATTTAGATAAACCTTTAATTTGTTTAAGGGTTTGTCGCCACAGTCGCAAGGCTTGAATGTATGCGATTAACATTACAGCATAAATGTTTGTAATCATAAAGCATTGTTTTCTGCAAAACAAGACATTTGATTTAAACTTAGGTTTATTCAAAGACCTTGTTTTGTACATTTTCCTATGGGGTTGAGTAATTACTAGTTATTCAGCACACATGACATTTGTTTTCACATTGACATTATCATATAGTTTAAGTAGATACTTTCTACTTGCTATGCATTACATTTGGTTATACATGATACATTTCACACATGACATTGAACATGGTTTACACATAAACATTTCGACATTGAACAAGACATTTTGGTTGGTTATTGATAAGTGACTTATGTAACGGGGCTATGTGTTATATGATAAAAGCATGGTGGATACGCCGCTGGTACTTCCTATATATAAGTGCTTCTATTGTATTAAACATTGTTGCGTTATCTAAACCACTTCGACAAGACATGAAACATTTTACACAAGTACACGACATTGTTTTACAAATTACATATTTTAAACAAATTCACTTTTACTTGGTTATTCATTTAACCATGCATTATCCTTTTATATCATCTGATTTTCATATCGATTTTCATTTGATTTTTATAAAAGAAAACATTTTACAAGGTTCATGACTACATTTTTGTTTAACACCTCTTTTCACTACAAGTTATGAATCTGCATAAACAAAACCTATGTATCTCACAGGCATTTTTATGCTGACATACCTATTTTTACATGTGTTTCAGGTGCTAATGCATGATGATGTTTGTGATTCACTTAGGCAGACTTGGGCCTTAGTGACTTAAAAGACAGTTAATTATGTTATGTTTCTGTTAATTTCCAAGACAATGTAAACACTTTAATCAATAATACATAACTTTAATTACCATGGTTGTTGAAACAATATTTCTGTCGCTCCACTCCCCGACGTTTCCACCACTGTTTGTTGTTTTACGCGGTCGGGGTGTGACAATCAAGATGTCATCAATGAAAACGATGATGAACTTGTCCAAATAAGGCTTGCAGACCCTATTCATCAAGTCCATGAAAACAGCAGGAGCATTAGTCAAACCGAATGGCATAACAGTGAACTCATAGTGACCATATCTCATTCAGAATGAAGTCTTGGGAATATCTTCTACAAGCACTCGAAGTTGATGACACCCAGAACGTAGGTCAATCTTTGAAAAACAAGTAGCACCCTGTAACTGATCAAAGAGATCATCAATGCGAGGTAGGGGATATCGATTCTTGATGGTAAGCTTGTTAAGCTCATGATAATCGATGCACATTCTGAAAGAGCCATCTTTCTTTTTAACAAAAAGAACGGGAGCACCCCAAGGTGAAAAGCTAGGACGGATAAAACCTTTGTCAGAAAGCTCCAGGAACTGCTTAGATAATTCTTGCATCTCAGACGGTGCAAGACAATACGGAGATTTAGCAATAGGATTAGCACCAGGTACAAGATTAATACGAAACTCAACTTGGCGTACATGGGGTAAACCAGGTAATTCTTCAGGAAAAACTTCAGGATAATCCCGAACAATAGGGATGTCTTGAATAGATTTACCTTTGCCTTTCTCCTCTACAACATGTGCCAAGAAGGCAACATAGTTCTTACGCAGGTACTTTTGAGCTTGAATACATGACATGAGTTTGAGATTACTAGCAGATTTCTCACCACGAACCTTTAAGATCCCACCAGTCGAAAGCGGTATACGGACAATCTTCTCAAAATAAACTACCTCTGCGTGATATTTGGCTAACCAATCCATTCCCACTATAATGTCGAAACTTCCAAGTTGCATTGGTGTGAGGTCGATAGGAAAAAGATGGTTATAGGGAATTAGGTTATTAGTAATGCTTTTACCTAGACTATAACTTTCTAGGACCCTAACACAAGTTTTCTTGTGTTTAGAACTTAAAACAATACACGTCACCTATCCTTAGGTGATTACCAAAACATGAACACAATTTCCAAAATGATTTTGAAATCAATCATCTATCCTTAGATGATTTTCTTTTGGCTCAATGCCATCCAAATTTTCAAAATCTCATCAAAGTTTGGGTTTAAATAATGTGAACACGTGCAAACTGGAAGGGTGAATGCCTGTACCCTGAGTTTTCTATCTAAGGCTAGAGTGTTCGTACAAATCCGCAGTATCAGACCAGTCACTCTTACCTGGGAACTCTTGGGGTGAGTGTTCACTTATAGGCGAGCATGTCTTCGGTGATACATTATTATGACCCATTTACTTTGATTTGTCACTGTGTGTTGACTGTTCATTACGAGGTAACGAACAAAGGACCACCATCCTTTCATTTTGTTGATATTTATGTTATCTCATCTTTCATCACATCATCTCACTCGTTTTTCTCTCATGTTTCCTCTTTTAGAATGCCTGCTCGAAGTAACGTTCAGGAACCCAATGCCGAACTGGCAACTATTATAGCACAGCAGATGGCTGCTATGCTACCTAATCTCATCACTCAAATAAACCAAGCCAACAATAACAATGTTAATGCACCTGCTCTGTTCAACTTCAAAAGCTTTAACTCGGCTAAACCACTCAAGTTTAGTGGTTCTGAAGGAGCAACTGGGCTCCTACAGTGGTTTGAGAGTCTTGAGAGCACATTTCGCCATGTTCAGTGTCCGAACAACCGTAAGGTCGAGTTTGCTTCGAGTGTATTCCAAAAGAGGGCTCTTACCTGGTGGAATGGGGTAATGAGAGATCGAGGTGCTGAGGTTGCTTTGGATCAGACATGGGAGGAACTTAGAGCTCTTATGATGAAAGAGTTTTGTCCTCATCACGAGCAGAGGGCACTTAAAAATGAGTTCCATGATCTGAAGCAAGACAGTGGTGAACACCGGGCTTACACAGACAGATACGAGGAGTTAAGCTTGCTCTATCCGACAACGGTCACGCCTTTGGATAAGGCTATTGAGAAATACATAGACGGTTTGCCAGATCCTGTTCAGGATATTGTCACTGGCAGCAACCCTACTACCGTCCGACATGCCATTGAGCTCGCTGCTACCCTTACTGAGTCGCAAGTCAAAAAGGGTAAACTCCATAGAAAGGGTGATAAGAAGCCGAAACAATCTGATAGCACCAATGAGAAAAAGGGCAAGAAGGCTGCTGAGTCTTCAAAGAAGTCTAGGAAGCGTAAGGCTTCCAAGAACTACGATGTTACTGCTCAGGCAAATCAGGCTGCTCCTAATCAGCCTGCACAACCTGCCGCCAAGAGGCAGTATGCTGGGAATGCACCTCTGTGCAACAAGTGTAATAGTCATCACCAGCCACAGGTGCAATGCCGCATCTGCACAAATTGTGGCAAGTCTGGTCATCTTGCAAATACCTGCCATTTTGCTCCTAACCAAAATCAGGCAGCTCAAAACCAAGCAGTACAAAACCCTGCCCAGAATCCTGCACGACCTCACTATCTGCCTGGTTCATGTTTCAACTGTGGGGATCTGACCCACTACCAGAACAACTGCCCGAGGTTGGCAAATACAAATCAGGCACAGGCTCGTGGTAGAGCTTTTAATCTGAATGCAAATGAGGTGCATGCGGATAACGAAGTGGTGAATGGTACGTTCTTTGTTAACAACCATCCTGCTTCTGTTCTATTTCATTCGGTTACCGATAAGAGTTTTGTATCCTTAGCATTTGAGCCTTTGCTTTCAATGACTAGAACAAAACTAGGGAAGCCCTTGACAGTAGAATTAGCTAGTGGTGAACCTGTTGTACTTGATTCCGTTCTTCAAAATTGCCAGTTGAATCTTAATAACCATCTTTTCCCTATTGACCTCACACCGATGTAACTCGGGAGCTTCGATGTAATAGTAGGAATGGATTGGTTATCCAAGTACCATGCTGAGGTGGTATGTTTTGAGAAGTTGGTCCGTATACCGCTTTCGACTGGTGAGATCTTAGAAGTTCATGGGGAGAAACCCGATAGTGGTCTTAAGCTCATGTCTTGTACCCAAGCCCGCAAATACCTACGAAAGAAATATGTTGCTTTCTTGGCACATGTCATAGAGGAGAAAGGCAAGGTTAAGACTATTCAAGATATCCCTGTTGTTCGGGATTATCCTGAGGTATTTTCTGAAGAATTACCTGGTTTACCCCCTGTGCGCCAAGTTGAGTTTCGCATCGATCTCGTACCTGGTGCAAATCCTATTGCTAAGTCACCTTACCGTCTTGCCCCGTCTGAGATGCAAGAGTTGTCTAAGCAGCTTCAAGAGCTTTCTGACAAAGGATTCATCCGTCCGAGCTTTTCGTCCTGGGGTGCTCCTGTCCTATTTGTGAAAAAGAAAGATGGCTCTTTCAGGTTGTGTATCGATTATCGTGAGCTTAATAAGCTTACCATCAAGAATCAATATCCCCTACCTTGCATTGATGATCTCTTTGATCAGCTACAAGGTGCTACTTGTTTTTCAAAGATTGATCTACGTTCTGGGTATCATCAACTTCGAGTGATCGAAGAAGATATTCCCAAGACAGCTTTTCGCACGAGATATGGTCACTATGAGTTTACTGTTATGCCTTTCAGTTTAACTAATGCTCATGTTGTTTTCATGGACTTGATGAATAGGGTTTGTAATCCTTATTTGGACAAGTTCATCATTGTATTCATTGATGACATTCTGATCAATTCTAAGACACGAGTTGATCATGAACAACATCTTCATCTTACAATGGAGCTTCTAAAGAAAGAACAACTTTTCGCCAAATTCTCCAAGTGCAAATTCTGGCTTAAGGAAGTTCAATTTTTGGGGCACATCGTCAACGAACAAGGTATTCATGTAGATCCCTCCAAAATCAGTGCGATTAAGGATTGGGATACACCTACTACTCCTACCGAGGTTCGTTCATTTCTTGGTATAGCGGGTTATTACCGCCGTTTCATTGAAAACTTCTCCAAAATTGCAGTTCCTCTCACTGCTCTAACTCAGAAGAATAAACCTTTTGAGTGGGGATCCAAACAGGAAAAAGCATTTCAGACCTTGAAACAGAAACTCTGCAATGCACCTATTTTATCTTTACTTGAGGGCAACGATGATTTTGTTGTATACTGTGATGCGTCTAATTTAGGCCTTGGCTGCGTTCTTATGCAAAGAAACAAAGTCATAGCTTATGCATCAAGGCAGCTGAAGGTACACGAGAAAAACTACACGACTCATGATCTTGAGTTGGGTGCAGTAGTTTTTGCTCTCAAAATCTGGAGACACTACCTGTACGGTACAAAGTGTATAGTGTTTACTGACCACAAGAGTCTCCAGCATATCTTCAATCAGAAAGAACTTAACATGAGGCAACGACGTTGGGTTGAACTCCTAAACGACTACGATTGCGAAATTCGCTACCATCCTGGTAAAGCGAATGTCGTGGCTGACGCATTAATTTGTAAGGAACATGTCAAGCTTCATTATGTTCAGATTCGATCTGATATTCAAACCCGCATTACTCAGGCTCAACATACTTGTGTTACACAAGACTTGATGGGTAAAGAATTACCGTGTCATATTAAGCCTGAGCTTGAACTGAAAGACTTTGGGATATTCTATTTCATGGGCCGTTTGTGGGTCCCAAGTATAAACAATCTTCGCACCTTGCTAATGGATGAAGCTCACAAGTCTTGTTATTCTATTCATCCTGGTGCAGACAAATTGTATAAGGATCTTCGAACCCAGTATTGGTGGCCGGGTATGAAGAAAGACATTGCCTTATATGTTTCTAAATGCCTTACTTGTCTCAAGGTTAAGGCAGAACATCAACATCCATCTGGATTATTGGAGCAACCAGAGATACCAGTTTGGACATGGAAAACATTGATATAGATCTCATTACCAAGCTGCCACGCACTAAAAGAGATCATGATGCCATTTGGGTTGTTGTTGATCGTCTTACTAAGTCAGCACATTTCTTGCCGATCCGTGAGGATCTATCTGCTGACAAGCTTGCTAAAATCTATGTGGATGAGATTGTATCCCGACATGGTGTTCCTTTGAACATTATATCTGACAGATATGCTCGATTCTCATCTCACTTTTGGAGAACCATGCAATCTGCCATGGGTACCCAACTTAATTTGAGCACAGCATATCATCCGCAAATGGATGGTCAATCTGAGAGAACAATCCAGACACTGGAGGATATGCTTAGAGCTTGTGTGATCGATTTTGGTGGTAGTTGGGATTCGCATCTACCATTGATCGAATTCTCCTACAACAATAGTTATCATTCTAGCATCAACATGGCTCCTTTCGAAGCTTTATACGGTCGAAAATGTCGTTCACCGTTCTGCTAGAATGAGATAGGTGAAGCTCAGCTTACTGGACCTGAACTCATTCTAGAGACTACAGATAAGGTCAAGAAGATTCGTGATAACCTACAGACAGTTAGAAGCCATCAAAAGAGTTACGCTGATCAACGACGCAAGCCCTTAGAATTTCAAGTCGGTGATCACATCCTACTCAAGGTATCCCCATGGAAAGGTGTGATTAGATTTGGAAAGAAAGGAAAACTTGCGCCACTCTATGTTGGACCATTCAAGATTGTTGAAAGAATCAGAAAAGTAGCCTACAGACTTGAGCTACCTCCTAAACTTGGAAATGTTCATCCAACTTTCCATGTGTCCAATCTCAAAAAGTGTTTAGCTGGTGAGAACCTCCACATACCACTTGATGAAATTCGTGTTGATGACACGATGCACTTCGTTGAGAAACCTGTGGAAATCATGGACCGTGAAGTCAAAAAGCTCAAGCACAAGCGCATTTATATTGTCAAAGTTTGCTGGGAATCTAAACGTGGCCCAGAGTTTACTTTGGAATGTGAAGATTAGATGAAAGCGAAATACCCACATCTATTCTCACAAGTTTCCTCTAAATAAATTTCGGGACGAAATTTCCTAAAGTAGGGGAGACTGTGACATCTGTGCTTGTGTAATCTTTGTACAAACTCTAAACAATTCAATATCAATAAAACAATGTTTTTTGATCCCAATGTTTGTTATTTATGTTTGATATTATGCATGTTTTGATTTTTGATCAATTTTAAACTCTATATCGCTTTCTGGAAAGTTATACGCAAACTGATGCATAAACGTAATCAGGTTAACACGACAAACACTCCAGAACAGCAACATAAGCTTAACATACCTTAAATAACCTTTACATAACTTAGAAATAAGTTTTAAAGGGTTTGGTATGGAAAAAACAAGTTTATTCGCTCACAGGGACTATTTGCGTCAACTTGCAAAAGTCTGCCGTTTCGTAAGGCAACGTACAGTCCGGAACTTGATTATAAGCTAAACATACCATAAATAACCTAAAAATAGCTTAGAAATAAGCTTTGAGTGGTTCGGTGTGCGAAAATATGCTTATTTGATCTTACAGGGACTAAAAGTGTCCAAACCGGCGTAAGTTTGCATTTACGCGCATATCTTACGTTCTGACCACATCTGGACATCCATATTTTTTCTAGACACTAAAATATTTTTATTTTAGTGATCGGCATGCAAAAATACCGTTCGTCGCTTAATTTGGATCGTTTTCGCGTCCGTTCGAGTTTCGTCGTAATTAGACGAATAACGTGACCGTATGACCAAACGAACCGACATCCAGGACTTTTACGAGCATATTTTGAGTCCTCTATACTTTGACTACATTGTAGAGCCTTGAAATTGGCTTAACGGGGGGTCAAATGTGCCAAAAATGAGCTTATGCAAGTGCAGGGACCAAAACTGTAAAATACAAAACTGTTGCTGATCTGCAGGAAGGTCGCGAGCCGCGTAGACCTGCTCTCATTCCTACGCAGGGAACGACAGAAGGCCCAGTTCCAAAAACTTGTTTTTCAGCAATTTGTTGCAACTTCAGGGGCTGTTCTTGAAAGTTCTTTGTGTAATGGCCAAGTTAACACATCTCCAAGGTATATTAGCTAGCCCTTAACACTTGTATGGCTGTGATTTCTTCCTTGATGGCCAAACAAACACTTGTGATGATCTTGTTCATCATCCACAAGTATAAATAGCCATGCCATTCATTTGTTTTACTCACCCTTGATCTGATTTTCTCTAAGTTGAAGTTCAAAACTTCATACCTGAGAATTTTTAGATCAAGTTCTCCCTAGCTTGGACCCTTTGTAAGCTTCTTTCATTCTTTTATCGCTTTTCTAGTGTGAAAGTCAAACAGTGTTTGACTTTCAGCTTTCACCAGTCAATGGTCAACACCAAGTTCGTTTGAACTTTGCAACGTGATTGTAATCACGATGGTTATAATCTTTAGTGATTATACCTACTGATTACCACGTTAACTAGGTGTAGTGACGAGTCAAAGTTTCGGTCAAAATGCGTTTTAGCACGCATTTTGCAACAGAACTACTTTTAGGTATCAAAACACTTTGTTTTGATACCAAATCAGTTTTCTAAGTTAGTTAAACATGTTTTGACATGTTTAACTCGTCACTATTAGTTTAGTGCTTGTTTAGGGTCGTAAGTTAAGCGGTCTAAACAACCGCTTAGACTTTCGAACCCGACCCGTTTGGTCGATCATTAGGATCCGACCAAGCATGTTTAGTGATCATAGTTGCATAGGGAATAACCTCTGAGGTTATACCTTATGATCACATAGGATTGGTTAGTTATCCGTTAAGTAGTTTAAATGCCCATAGAAAATGACCAAAGTGCCCTTTTGAAGCATAAATCCGTATTTTGCATATGTGAACATATTTTTGACATATGATCTGATTTAGTAACATGTTTAGGCATAATTGGGCATGTAAGACTTGACATAGCACATAGTTAACCATCCGACCATAGTTTTACTCAAACGACGCATTATAGTAGCTTATACTACCATAATGGGTCGGAAGGGGTCGAAAGCACTTAGGTAGACTTCCAAATCAGAATGTTAGCTCTATTAAATCATACCATATGAGTTCAAATACTCATTTGATTTATAGAACATCATTCTATCCTATCTCCCGATTTAGGATCCGATTATTAACATAGTTACCTATATTAGGTGCCGTTTGAATTCGTGATCCTTGGAGCTTTGGTTGGTCTTATTATCAAGACTAATAAGCAATCCCAAGTGAGTACACAGTTCCCCTCTTTTACCGCTTTCAAATACTTTGGGTTGATACACATGTGCATACATTGTTACTTTTGTGTTTTTCATGCTTTTATGACATAGACATGCTAGTTTCACCTAGTACACACATAGTACATGATTTCAACTATGTTTTGCTATGTATGTTAAGCATGCTAGCACATTGATTTCTTAGACATTTGTTGCATATGTTTACTTAGCATATGGACACATTGTTTTACATAACATTTCTGCTATGTATGTTTACCAAGCATGCTAGCACAATTGTTTTACATGACATTTCTACTATGTATGTTTACTTAGCATACTTAGTACATGGTTTTCATAGCATGCTTACATTGGTTATGACATTTGGTATGTTTAATCGGGACAATAATACATTCATTAACATTGATCACGCCGCTCGGTAGTATGTAATGGTACCATAGGACTTGACAAATCCCGTTTCCGACTTCCTAGGTTTGTTTGGAAGTTGGGAATGACAGAATCCGATATACATAATTTAGATAAACCTTTAATTTGTTTAAGGGTTTGTCGCCACAGTCGCAAGGCTTGAATGTATGTGATTAACATTACTGCATAAATGTTTGTAATCATAAAGCATTATTTTCTGCAAAACATGACATTTGATTTAAACTTAGGTTTATTCAAAAACCTTGTTTTGTACATTTTCCTATGGGGTTGAGTAATTACTAGTTATTCACCATACATGACATTTGTTTTCACATTGACATTATCATATAGTTTGAGTAGATACTTTCTACTTGCTATGCATTACATTTGGTTATACATGATACATTTCACACATGACATTGAACATGGTTTACACATAAACATTTTGACATTGAACAAGACATTTTGGTTGGTTATTGATAAGTGACTTATGTAACGGGGCTATGTGTTATATGATAAAAGCATGGTGGATACGCCGCTGGTACTTCCTATATATAAGTGCTTTAATTGTATTACACATTGTTGCGTTATCTAAACCACTTCGACAAGACATGAAACATTTTATACAAGTACACGACATTGTTTTATCTAAACCACTTCGATTTTCATTTGATTTTTATAAAGGAAAACATTTTACAAGGTTCATGACTACATTTTTGTTTAACACCTCTTTTCACTACAAGTCATGAATCTGCATAAACAAAACCTATGTATCTCACAGGCATTTTTATGCTGACGTACCTATTTTTACATGTGTTTCAGGTGCTAAGCATGATGATGTTTGTGCTTCACTTAGGCAGACTTAGGCCTTAGTGACTTAAAAGACAGTTAATTATGTTATATTTCTGTTAATTTCCAAGATAATGTAAACACTTTAATCAATAATACATAACTTTAATTACCATGGTTGTTGAAACAATAATTTTGTCACTCCACTCCGCGACGTTTCCTCCACGGTTTGTTGTTTTACACGGTCGGGGTGTGACAATCAAGATGTCATCAATGAAAACAATGATGAACTTGTCCAAATAAGGCTTGCAGACCCTATTCATCAAATCCATGAAAACAGCAGGTGCATTAGTCAAACCGAATGGCATAACAGTGAACTCATAGTGACCATATCTCGTTCAGAATGAAGTCTTGGGAATATCTTCTTCAAGCACTCGAAGTTGATGATACCCAGAACGTAGGTCAATCTTTGAAAAATAAGTAGCACCCTGTAACTGATCAAAGAGATCATCAATGCGAGGTAGGGGATATCGATTCTTGATGGTAAGCTTGTTAAGCTCATGATAATCGATGCACATTCTGAAAGAGCCATCTTTCTTTTTAACAAAAAGAACGGGAGCACCCCAAGGTGAAAAGCTAGGACGGATAAAACCTTTGTCAGAAAGCTCCAGGAGCTGCTTAGATAATTCTTGCATCTCAGACGGTGCAAGACGATACGGAGATTTAGCAATAGGATTAGCACCAGGTACAAGATCAATACGAAACTCAACTTGGCGTACATGGGGTAAACCAGGTAATTCTTCAGGAAAAACTTCAGGATAATCCCGAACAATAGGGATGTCTTGAATAGATTTACCTTTGCCTTTCTTCTCTACGACATGTGCCAAGAAGGCAACATAGTTCTTACGCAGGTACTTTTGAGCTTGAATACATGACATGAGTTTGAGATTACTAGCAGATTTCTCACCACGAACCTCTAAGATCCCACCAGTCGAAAGCGGTATACGGACAATCTTCTCAGAACAAACTACCTCTGCGTGATACTTGGCTAACCAATCCATTCCCACTATAATGTCGAAACTTCCAAGTTGCGTTGGTGTGAGGTCGATAGGAAAAAGATGGTTATTAAGGTTCAACTGGCAGTTTCGAAGAACAGAATCGAGAACAATGGGTTCACCACTAGCTACCTCTACTGTCAAAGGTTTTCCTAGTTTCGTTCTATCATGCAAAGCAATGGTTCAAAAGATAATGACACAAAACTCTTATCGGCACCCGAATAAAAAAGAACAGATGCAGGCTGATTGTTAACAAAGAACGTACCATTGACCACCTCATTGTCTGCACGTGCTTCGTTCGCATTCATATTAAAGACTCATCCACGAGCCTGAGCCCGATTCGCGTTAGCCAACCTCGAACACTGACTTCTGTAGTGGTTCAGATCCCCACAATTGTAGCATGAACCAGGAGGAAAGTGAGGTCGTGCAGCTTGTGCTGGTTGTTGTGCAGGCTGTTGGGCAGGTTGCTGAGCAGGGTTTTGTGCGGCTTGGTTCTGGTTAGGAGGAAGACGATAAGTGTTGGAAAGATGACCAGATCTCCCACAGTTGGTACAATAACAACACTGAATGTGTGGTTGATGGTGGCTGTTACATCTGTTGCACAAAGGTGCATTGCCAATGTACTGCTTCTTGGCAGGTGGTTACGCGGGCTGATTTGGAGCTGCCTTATTTGCCTGCGCGGTAACAGCATAGTTCTTGGAAGCCTTGCGCTTCCTCGATCTCCTTAAAGACTCAGATTTCTTACCCTGCTTTTTCTCACTCTTGTCGGACGACTGTTTCTAATTCTTGTCACCCTTCCTATGGAGTTTACCTTTCCTTATTTGCGACTCAGTCAAAGTCGCAGCTAATTCGATGGCCTGGCGAACTGTGGTAGGGTTGCTACCAGTGACGATATCTTGCACGGGATCAGGTAAACCATCGACATACCTCTCGATAGCTTTATCAAGTGGGGTAACCATTGTAGGACAAAGAAAACTCAATTCCTCATATCTGTCGGTATAAGCCCGATGTTCACCACTGTCCTGTTTCAGATTATCAAACTCTCTTGCTAACGCCCCTGGTTTGTGACGAGGACAAAATTCCCTCATCATAAGAGCCCTAAGCTCTTCCCAAGTCTGACCCAAAGCAACATTAGCACCACGATCTCTCATTAACCCATTCCACGAAGTAAGAGCCCTCTTTTGAAACACACTAGAAGCAAACTCGACCTTGCGATTATCAGGACACTGAACATGACAAAAAGTACTCTCATTGCTTTCAAACCACTGTAGGAGCCCAGTTGCTCCTTCAGAACCACTAAACTTGAGTGGTTTAGCCGAATTAAAACTTTTAAAGTTGCACGGAGCAGGTGCATTATTGTTATTGTTGGCTTGGTTAACTTGAGCAATGAGATTCGGGAGTGCAGCAGCCATTTGCTGCGCAATAATAGCTGCCAGTTCGGCATTAGGTAGCTGATTGTTACGTCGAGGGGGCATTCTAAAAGAGGAAACATGAGAGAAATCGAGTGAGATGATAAGATGAAAAAAGGAGATGATACAAATATCAACAAAAAGCAAGGATGGTGGTTATTCGTTCGTACCACAAAGCAAACAAATGACACACAGTGACTAATCAAAGTAAACGGGTCATAATAATGTATCGCGAAGACATGCTTTAGCCTATAAGTGGACACTCACCCCAAGAGTTCCCAGGTAAAAGTGATTGGTCTGATTATGTGGATTTGTATGAACACTCTAGCCTAGACAGAAAACTCGAGGTACAGGCATCCACCCTTCCAGATTTTACGTGTTCACATTATTTAGACCCAAACTTTGACGAGATTTTGAAAATTTGGAAGGCATTAAGCCAAAAACGAATCGTCCAAAGGGTGGGTGGTTATTTTCATAATCGTTTTAGAATTTTGGAGGGTTCAAAACCTTATAACAAATCATCTAAGAAGATGATTGATTTTCAAAATCGTTTTGGAAAATTGTGTTCTTGTTTTGGTAATCACCTAAAGATAGGTGACGGTAATGTTTTAAGATCTAAACATAAGACAACTTGTGTTAGGGTCCTAGAAAAGTTATAGTCTAGGTCAAAGCATTACTAATAACCTAATTCCCTATAACCATTGGCTCTGATACCAACTCTTCTGTCACACCCCGACAGCGTAAAACAACAAACCACGGCGGAAACGTCAGGGAGTGGAGCAACAGAATTATTGTTTCATAATCATGGTATTTAAAGTTTCATTTTATTTAATTAAAAGTGGTTACATTGTCTTAGAACAAAAGGAATTACAACATAAGATAAACTAGTCTTGCTTCTTTTTTGTCACTAAGGCCCGAGTCCGCCTAAGTGTATCACGAACAACCCTATGCATCAGCTCCTGAAAACACATATGAAAATAGGTACGTTAGCATAAAAATGCCTGTGAGATACATAGGTTTATTGATTTAGGATTCATGACTTGTAGTTGAAGAAATGTTTAACAAAAAGTTAGTCATGAATCTTAGGAAAATGTTTTCTTTTATAAATCAAACGAAAAACGATAAGAAAATCAGATGATATATAAAAGAATACTACTTGGTTAAATAAATCACCAAGTAAAAATGAATTTGTATAAGTTATGTCGTTTGTAAAACAATATTCTTGTGATAGTATGTCGTTTGAATAAAATATATATCATGTCTTCGTTGAAATGATTTAAATAACGCTACGATATGTAATATCATAAAAGCACTTATATATAGAAAGTACCAGTGGCGTATCCACCATGCTTTTATCATATTACACGTCGCCTCGTTATGTAGATCACTTATCAAATAACCACCAAATTGTCTAGTTTAAACAAATGTCAAAATGTTTATGTGTAAGTAGTGTCTAATGTCAAATGTAAATCATGTCTTGTATAATCAAATGTTATGTATGGCAAGTAAAAAGTAACTACTTAAACCATATGTATAATGTTATTGTGTAACCAAATGTAATGTATGGTGAATAAAAACATTTACTCAACCCCATAGGTAAAAATGTACAAAACAATGTATTTGATATAAATCATAGTTTAAGTCAAAGGTTATGTTTTGCAAAATCCATGCTTTATTGATACAAACACTTATGTGGTAATGTTTATCGGATACATTCAAGCCTTGAGACTGTACGGCAAACCCTTAACAAGTTAAAGGTTTATCAAAATGTTTTCGGATTCTGTCATTCCTTACGTCCAAACAAACCTAGGATTTCAGGAATGGGAGTTGTCAAGTCCTATGGTACCATTACATACTACCGAGCGGCGTGATCAATGTAATGAACGTATTTTAGTCCTGTTAAACAAACTAAATGTCATACCAAATGTAAGTATGTTATGTAAAAACAATGTACTAAGTATGCTAAGTAAACATACGAAGCAGAAATGTTATGTAAATCAATGTGCTAGCATGCTCAGTAAACATACATAGCAGAAATGTAATGTAAATCAATGTGTCCATATGTTGAGTAAACATATGCAACAAAACTGTTTATGAAATCAATGTGCTAGCATGCTCAGTCAAAATATATAGCAAATGGCAATTTAAATCATGTACTATATGCGTACTAATGAACATAGCAAGTATATGTCATGAAAGCACGAAAAGCACGAAAGTAACAAGTAGGCACATGTGTTTCACCCCAAAATATTTGAAAACAGTAAAAGAGGGGAACTATGTACTCACTTAATAATGCATAGAAGTCTTAAAATAACAACCAAACAAAGCTAGAAGGATCACGGAATCAATCGGCACCTAATATAGGCAACTGCGTTAATAAACCGGACCTAAATCAGAGGATAGGATAAAATGAGGTTTCGTAAACCAAATGAGCATAGGAACTCATGTAATATGGTTAAACAAAGCCTACATTCTAAATCGGAACCTATCCTAAGTGCTTACGACCCATTACGACTCATTAAAGTAGTCTACGCTACTTTAACGCGTCGTTCGCGTAAAACGAATTCCGATCGCCTAACTAGTCCTATGACAAGTATTATATGCCTTAATATGTCTAATAACATTGCCTAATCAGTTTAGATGTCAAAATTTGGGTTACATATGCTTAAAATGAAATTATGCGCAAAACGGGCATTTTGGTCATTTTCCTAAGGCATATAAACTACCTATCATACAACTAACTAAACGTAGTGACCATAAGGTATAACCTTGGAAGGTTATTCCCTATACAACTATGGTCACAAAATGTGCTTGGTTGGCTCCTAATGATCGACCAAACGGGTCGGGTTTGAAAGTCTAAGCGGTTGTTTAGACCGCTTATCTTACGACCCTAAATAAGCACTAGACTAAAAGTGACGAGTTAAACATGTTAAAACATGTTTAACTAAGTTTGAAAACAAGTTTGATATCAAAACAAAGTGTTTTGATACCAAAAAATAGCTTCGTTGAAAAATACGCATAAACACGTATTTTGACCGAAACTTTGATTCGTCACTTCGACTAATCAACGTGGTAATCAGTAGGTATAGTCACAAGGGACTATAACCATTGTGATTACGCTCACGTTGCAAAGTTCAAACGAACTTTATGTTGACCATAAACTGGTCAAAGCAGAAAGTCAAACACTGCTTGACTTTCATGATTGAAATGCATAAACAAGCATGAAGGAGACTTACAAAAGGTCCAAGCAAGGAAGATTTGATTTAAAACACTCAGGTATGAAGTGTTAAACTTCAACTTAGAGCAGAATTGAATCAAATGTGTGAAGAATGAGAATGAAGTAAGTGGGTATTTATAGAAATTCATGATCCATCAAGATAATTACAAGTGTTTTTGCAAGAATCAAGGTTCAATCCTAACCATACACTTGTGGAACATGGTTTAGAATACAATGGGAAACCAAAAACCAGCCTAAGGTATTGAGAAAATTGCATAAAAGACCCTGAAATTTGAGCTAGTTGCTGACAATAGGCTTGCTGAAAAAGTGTACCTCAGGAGACACGCTGAAGAGACCACAGATTCTTCCGCGACACTCCTGGCTGAACTACCTGAAACTTGTTCTATTTTGGCAGTTTTGGTCCCTGCACTTGATTTAAGGCATTTTCGAAGCGTTTAAGCCCCATTAACCCCATTTCAAGGCTCTAGAATGAAGTTAAAGCATAGGGAACATAAAATATGCTTGAAAACATCTCGGATGTCGGTTCGTTTGGTCGTACGGTCACGTTATTCGGTTATTTACGACGAAACACGAACGGACGCGAAAAACGATCCAAATTACACGAGGAATGGAATTTTATCATGCCAATCACTAAAATAAAATATTTTAATGATTACAAAAGTTTTTGGATGTCCGGATATGTTCAGAACGTAAGATATGTGCGAAAATGCAAACTTATGCACTTTTTGACGCTTTTAGTCCCTGATTGACCAAATAAGTTTATTTTCGCATACCAAACCCATCAAAGCCTATTTCTAAGATATGTAAAGGATATTTAAGGTATGTTTAACTTATGATCAAGTTCCGGAATATTCGTTACTATACAAATCGACATAGTTTCGCAGTTTGACGCAAATAGTCCCTGCGATCGAATAAACTTGTTTTTGCCATACCAAACCCTTCAAAACTTATTTCTAAGTTATGTAAAGGTTATTTAAGGTATGTTAAGCATATGTTGATGTTTTGGAGTGTCTGTCACGTTAAACTGATTACGTTTACGCATCAGTTTGCGTATAACTTTCCAGAAAGCGATATAGAGTTTGAAATTGAACAAAAATCAAAATGTGCAAAATGTCAAACATAAATAAACAAACATTGGGGTCAAATCACATTGTTTTATTGATAATTGAATTGTTTAGAGTTTATACAATGATTACAAGCACATATGTCACATGGATGAAAGCGGTAATGATGAAAGCAGTTTCCCAAAGTAGTTTATATACTCAATGAAGGCGGTTATGACTAAATACATCGTCAGACTAACTTAGTGTGTAAAGAATATGATGCGATGATGGTTAGGCATTTAATGCAAAACATTTCAAAACTGCATTTCCATGGGAAAAGTATAAAATTAAATATCAAGAAATCCAAAGGACAGATTTTAAACCTTCAAAAAAAAAAAAAAACAGGTTATCATAATTACACTTAACCTCCTCGTTTACCATAAGACGCCTTTACCATAAGACAGAAGTGACAGGGTGACATGCATTAATTGCAAATTACATATCCCCAGGCATTTTGAATTTGAAATTTCCTGCAATTTCAAAACATCTGCTAAGTTACACGTTTGCCAAAGGAAGGACTTTCAACCTCTGCTGGCTTTAAAGGATAGATATGGGCAGAGGTTTTGAGATGAGGCAGACTTTAAGATAGATTTTAAAATAGTTTTATATATATTAGGCTTTATGATGCAATAATGACATAAGAAAAGCATTGTTGGACAGCCTCTCTGGCTGCCACATCAGCTTTTCTTATGCCACATGGGATTATTTACCATTATCCGCATTTCAAAACTTCAACAATTGTCTTTTAAAAAACTCTGTTGAGCAGGATCTAATGTCTTTCATCTATTTTTCTTTAAGATTTGTTGACCCATAGCAGACCTTTACTTCTTCAAACTTTCTTCAGACTATGTCTTCATCAGCAGAGGATCACTTGAAACAAATGTTCTCTTTGGGCAGAATTTACCTCTAACAGACATTTAGAGGAGCAGATGTTGTGTATTTGTAATTGAGCGGAAATTCTTCAAAAAATCTGTTGACTTACCAAATAATAAAAAAATAATAAAATTTCAAATGTCTGGCAAAAAAAAAATAATAAAAAAAATCTCTTCATTTAAAGACCAGCAATACTCTACATAGTAATCACATGCTTCTGCAACTCCAGCAGACAAAGATGTTGTAAACCTCCGTTAGGCAACAACAGATGTTCCCAACAGTACTCTTCATTTAAAGACCAACAATACTCTACATAGTAAACACATACTTCTACAACTTCAGATGTTCGAGCAGATGATAATTTCGAGCAGATGTTCTCTTTTGGCAAACCTTAACTTTGACAGATCTATACAGTAACAGAAATTGATTCTTTGTAATTCTTCAAAAGATTGTTCAAGCACAATTCAATATCAACACAATCTAAATCAAACTCAGAGACAATTTCACATCTACATCAATATCGATCTGCAATACTCAGATGATATTAAAAATTACATAATAATACTTATGCACCTTAAAATTAGCAAAAATAAAAGGCTCCACAAACATTAATAGGATTAAAATTTAATTATGAGGATTAAAAGATCAACAATTACATCGAGTACTGCACAACGAAACCATAAAATCTAACAATACCAAGAAATTTAGGAATCTAACAGCAAAAATTAAGTGCTTTTAGCTTCAACTCCATTGAGTACTGAACTTCTCAAAGTATATCTTTGACAATCTCCATGAACTCCACAAAAAAAAACTCTTCATTTAAAGACCAACAGTACTCAACATCCTAAACACATGATTCTACCACTTCAGCGCACACGGATGTTGAGAAACACTGTTAGGAAACAACAGATGTTGACAACAGTAACAAGTCAAACAGCCGTTAGATCAGCAGATGATGATTTCGAGCAGATGTTCTCTTTTGGAAAACTTTAACTTTGACATATCTATACAGTAACAGAAATTGTTTCTTTCTAATTCTTCAAAAAAATTGTTCAAGCACAATTCAACATCAACATAATCTAAATCAAACTCAGAGACAATTTCACAGCTACATCAATATCAATCTGCAATACGAAGATGATATTAAAAATTACATAATAATACTTATGCACCTTAAAATTAGCAAAAATAAAAGGCTCCACAAACATTAATAGGATTAAAATTTAATTATGAGGATTAAAAGATCAACAATTACATCGAGTACTGCACAACGAAACCTTAAAATCTAACAACACCAAGAAATTTAGGAATCTAACAACAAAAATTAAGTGCTTTTAGCTTCAACTCCATCGAGTACTGAAGTTCTCAAAGTGTATCTTTGACAATCGCCATGAACTCCACGGAAGTATTGAAGACATCACCATCAGGTTTCTGGAAACCAGCTCTCTCGTGAACAGACCAAGATGCAGTACATCAAAACAATTCTTCAGCTGTTGAAGAGTAGCCCTATCCTCATATACTTAATCCTTAACTTGCTTGATAAAGAGTTGCTTTGAATCATCAGAGCCTACAGAAGTATATACATTCTATACATCAAAATTCCAAACTTTATGCTTCTTTTAATACAAAAAGGCAGGAAAGAACAAACTGAATCTACTTATATATCTTATTAAATAAAATCTTATCTTACAGCAGTAGCAGATACTTTCTTGCGTTTAGTAGGAACCACTGTGGGTTCTACATCATCATCATCTGCCCAAGTCAGTTATAAACATCATTTAGACGTAAGCAAAAGTGATTTTAACTCTACATTTAATAATCTTTCTTTGTGTTTAATTTGATTCCAACAATATCCATATTAACATATTCTAAAACCATTATGATTCCACAAATACTTCTACCACTGGTCGCTCGAAGAAAACAGAGCTGGAATATATCAACAGTTTAAAATCCACAAACCTAAAATAACCCGCAGATGATTGTATGAATTTCAAACAACTGTAATTAGACTGAAATATAAAGCGAGAATTAGAGTAGATCACTTCAAAATTAAAAATTCAAGATTTCAAAATTAGAGTAGGTCAAAAAACATACTTTAAACTGTAACACCCCAATCGCGTAATACAGCAACACGCGGCGGAAAACATTGGGGAGTCACGTTACAAATTGTTTCATAACACATGGCTCATAAAGTTTTATTTTATTGAGTTAATAGTTTACATTGTTTAGAGAATACAACTATTGCACAACAATTGTCTTGTAGGTTTTAAAGTCACTAAGGCCCAAGTCCGCCCTATGTGAAGCATGTTCAAAGTCAAACGTAAACACCTGAAACACATGTGAAAATAGGTACGTCAGCATAAAAATGCCTGTGAGTAACATAGGTTTTGTTGTTGAGGATTCATGGCTTTGATTTTGTTAAAAGAGATGTTTAACCAAAAAGTAGCCATGAACCTTTGTAAAAATGTTTTCTTTTGTAAAAGAGTAAACTGCCATTTTGGTCCCTGTGGTTTGGGCACTTTTGCCATTCTAGTCCAAATCTCAAACTTTTTAAATCTGGGTCCCTGTGGTTTCGTTTTTTGTTGCCATTTTGGTCCAAAACTCAAATCAGGTCAGATTTAAAAAAAACAGCTATTTTGTCCTTTTCTGAAGGGTATTATGGTCATTTTTCCTGCCCCAACCACCTTATACATTATAAATCCCTTCTCTCTCTCTCTCTCTCTCTCTCTATACAGATCATCACCACCATCACCAAAAAAACCCGTCTCTCTCTCTCTTCTCTCTCACTCTATCTACAGCTCAGACCTGTCTCCCCTCCGGCTCCAGCAACCTGAGCTACTCCGGCGAGCCTCTTCAGTCAAGAACACACCCACTCAACCACCATCCTGTTCACCAGCAACCGCACACCCCAAATCCCTCATCTCACCGATCACCCACACCTATCTATTTTGGCCCAATTGAACAGCCGGCCACCACCGATGACGACAGCTGCAATCGAGACAGATCTCCGACGATGATTACAATTAAGTGGCTCAACCTTTAACCTCATTCAAGCCTCTATTTTACACAACTTCAAAACCAAATGCCAAGACCTTTGACAGGGGTCATTGTGGGGTTTAGGTGATGGCTCAAGGCGGAAAAGGTGCAGGAACCACCACAGGTGACAGCGGTGGTGGACGGACGGTGAAGCTGCCCCTCCTACGACCCGAAATGCGACAACCGGCGGCTGGGGTGTGGGGGGTTTTGCATCAGATTCTGGTGCATGATGGTTCCAGTGGAAGCCCGGCGACACAGCAGCGGAGGCACGATGGTGCGTGGTTGACCCGACGACCAACGACAAGCTCTGGTAAGCGACTGTATCTCTCCTCCATCCTTCTTTCTTTTTAGATCTGTAATGATCGACGTTATTTCCGGCAGGTTATGGCAACGAGATGTTGATGATGACTGATGATGATGATGGATGGTGATTATGATGATGATGTACGGGGGTGGTTGACGACGGCAGTGGAGGTGGTTATGGTGTGGCTCAGGTTTGGGTTTGCTTTGGGTTTGGTGAAGGTGGTGACGGCGGCTGTTTAACGTGGTTGGGTGGCCGGTGGTGGTGGTGGTAGTGGCGATGATGAAGATGATGACGCCGGTGATGAGGGTTTGTGGTTTGGGAGGGTTTGGGTCTGAACTTTGAAGAAGATGATGTGTTTTAGATATTAATATGTTATAATAAAATTAAAATGACCAATGCCCCTGAATTAAAAGACAAAATAGGCAGGTTGCAACACTAAAAAAAGGGGGTTTTGAGTTTTGGACCAAAATGGCAACAAAAACGAAACCACAGGGACCCAGATTTAAAAAGTTTGAGATTTGGACTAAAATGGCAAAAGTGCCCAAACCAAAGGGACCAAAATGGCAGTTTACTCTTTGTAAAATCATATGAAAATCGATGTGAAAATCAAATGATTTAAAAGAAATAATGCATGGTTAAATAAATAACCAAATGATGTCTTTTGTAAAAAGATATCATGTATTTGTATAAAATGTGTCATGTCTTTGTATAAAAAAGTATCATGTTCTTGTACAAAATATGTTATATGTAAAACAATGCCTTGTGAAAAATATGTCATGTCTTTGTATAAAATGTATCATGTCCTTGTCGAAGTGGTTTAAATAATGCTACGACATGTAATATCATAAAAGCACTTATATATAGGAAGTACCAGCGGCGTATCCACCATGCTTTTATCATTTTACACACGCCTCGTTATTTAAATCACTTACCAAATAACCACCAAAAATGTCTTGTCAAAATGTTATGTGTAAACAATGTCCAATGTCAAGTGTAAACTATGTCTTGTATAATCAAATGTCTTGTACGGTAAGTAAAAAGTATTTACTCAAACCATATGTATAATGTCTATGTGTAACCAAAATATCATGTATGGTGAATAAAGAGTATTTACTCAAACCATTTGTATAATGTACAAAACAATGACTTTGAATAAACCAATGCTTTTATCGACATGAACATTTATATGGTTTATTAACAAATACATTCAAGCCTTGTCTTCTGTAAGATAAACCCATATAAAGATAAAGGTTTATCAATGTTCATCGGGTTCTGTCATTCCCCGGATGGATACTTCCAAACAAACTAGGAAGTGGGAATGAGGTTATCAAACCTATGGTAAACCATACATACTACCGGTCGACGGGATAATGTTAACGAATGTATCTAGTCACGTTTAACATACCAAAATGGCATAATCAATGAGAGCATGTCATGTAAGATGTCTTTGTAAACCATGTACTAAGTATGCTAAGTAAACATACAAAGTAGAAATGTTCATGAAATCAAGGTGCTAGATATGCTAAGTCAACATATGAAGCAAAATGGGTCCTTGAAATCAATGTGCTATGCATACTAAATCAACATGCGAAGCAAAATGTAATGTAAATCAATGTGCTCATATGTTAAGTCAACATATGGCGCAAAATGTATCCTTGAAAACAATGTGCTAGCATGCTAAGTTAACATACATAGCAATACATAATTGAAATCATGTACTATATGTGTACTAGTTGAACATAATAAGTATATGTCATGAAAAGCATGAAAGTAACAAGTAGGCACATGTGTATCACCCCAAAATGTATGAAAAACGGTAAAAGAGGGGACTATTTACTCACTTGGGATTGCTTAATAGTATTGGAATAAAGACCAATTAAAGCTCGAGGGATCACGGAATCAACACGGCACCTAGTATAGGTAACTATGTTAATAATCGGATCCTAAATCGGATGATAGGATAGAAAGAAGTTCTATAAATCAAATTGGTATTGGAACTCATATGGCATGATTTAATAGACCTAACATTCTGATTAGAAAGTTATCCTAACTTCTTTTGACTCGTTTCGACCCGTTAAGGTAGTTTAAGCTACTTTAACGTGCCGTTTGCGTAAATATAAGGTCGGATGGTTATTTACGTCATATGTTAAGTCCTACATGCCCAAACATGTTTAAAAATGTTATTAAATTAGTTTAGATGTCAAAAGTTTGATTACATATGTTAAAAATGAATTATTGTTCAAAAAGGGCATTTTGGTAATTTTTAACGGGCATATAAACGACTTAACGAATAACTAACCAAACTAGGTGACCATAAGGTATAACCTCAATAGGTTATTCCCTATATAACTATGGTCACAAAATAAGTTTGTTCGGATCCTAATGATCGACCAAACGGGTCGGGTTCAAAAGTCTAAGCGGTTGTCGAGACCGCTTGACTTACGACACTAAACAAGCACTAAACTAGTAGTGACGATTTAAACATGTTAAAACATGTTTAACTAAGTTAGAAAACTGATTTGGTATCAAAACAAAGTGTTTTGATACCCGAAAATAGTTCTGTTGTAAAATGCACATCAATGCGCATTTTGACCGAAACTTTGACTCGTCACTACGACTAATCAACGTGGTAATCAGTAGGTATAGTCGCAAGGGACTATAACCATCATGATTACGATCACGTTGCAAAGTTCAATTGAACTTTGTCTTGACCAATTAATGGTTAAAGCCAAAAGTCAAACACTGTTTGCCTTTTAGCTTTAAATAATAGTTCAATTGCGACTTGAACGATTTTATTGGTGACCCTTATCATGTAAATCCGTTAATACTCCGTTTATACATAATATATCTACGATTTGCGCGTCGTAATATATATACATAAACGTGAACATATACTTAATATCATAACATGCGAAATCTCGTTAACTTATTCATTTTATCATTTTTAAAGCACGTATACATGAAATAACTTATCAAGTTAACCTATGTATCAATTTTCATGCTCGACAAACAAGTTACACATTTAACGCGATTTTACTGATTCTACCGCTTTAAGCGCACAAGTGTACATGCATTGTCTAAATTCCCGCTATCATGTCAACACTTAACATGTTTTCATGTACACATATCTAGATCACATAGTACATTTTAACACATAAGGTTCACCCATAAATAACCCATGCTAGTGTACATTGTAAAACGCGTATTTTAGTGATTCGGTAACGTTTTCGGGCGTCGGAAGTCACGTATGACTAATCAAACACCAAGTAAACTTAATATATGTTAAAATAATTATATTTATACTAAAAATATCGGTTTACTTACTGTTCTAAAACAATTTTGTAAAAATCCTTCGAACGATTTTTAACCGTTTTACCGCATAGTTTTGCGTCAAACGTTACCATAACCATCCCAAATCTTAGCGACTTGATATTTTAATACAATTCTTGTTATTTACTGATTAAAATGATGGTTATAATCAGATTAGTGCAGTTTTTATGTAAGTCACATAAATCATGCGATTTCACATATTTTACAACTTTTTAAGCACCAAAAACAACATGCAAAGCTAGTAAACTTTATGACAAAGTTTCATGATATTATAACACTTCAAATATTAATATTTTTAGTGTTTAGATTCTGATTAAAAATTATTTTTATCAAATCATAACTTAATCATCATTTCATGAACATGTATCAACATGCATGCTTAAGTACAAGAATCTAATGCATCCACATAACATCATCATCATTTTATATGAACTAAAATATATTCAACATATATTTAAATCATGTTCAAGTATTCAAGAACATCATAATCTACTTATGATCATTTCCTCATCATTTATCATAAATGCAAGAATCATGTTCTTACATATTTATGAACTAACAACAAAAATTCACTTGTATGCATACATATACATATATATACGGCCATACATATATATGTATATAGTTCCAAAAATTCACTTTTTGCATATTCATAAATTCATTTCAAATCATAAAACCCCATTTTAGATCATGCATGCATTAACTTCCAAGAATCAATCAAACATGAATCAATCAAAATCAAAACTCAACCTCATACACACATGTATACACATACACGACCACATGCACACACACATACACCTCCATTTTTATTTTGTACAAAAACCCATTTTGTTATTGTTTTCAAGTTAGTGAATCATCCAAGAACTTTGAGAAACTTCCATCATCATCAAAATCATCAAGAATCAAGAACAAGGTTTTTAAAGTAAATTTTATACCTTCAAGATTTTGATGGGTTTTTAGTAAAGGTTGATGATATGGAACTTGATTCTTGCTTAAGACACCTTGAAATCACCTTTGGATCCTTAAAATCACTTAAAACACCTTGGAATGAGCTTGGAGAGCTTGGATCTTCAAGAAATATTTTGAAATTTCAAAAATTGTATGGACATAGGGTGTTCGGCCGTAGCTTTGCAAGAGAGAGAGAGAGAGAGAGTGAATTTGATTGTGATTTAATTTCTTGGAAAATCAACTTCCTAGTATATTGGATGACAATTTTTGCGGAGATTACAAAAGCTACAACTGCAAATGAAAGATGTTTGCTGGGAGTAGAAGCTGTTGAAGATATACCGCATCTAGATTGGTGCTCATATCTACTGGAGACATTACGTCGGACTAGACAGGGGTGGAAAAACATAAAAATACAATACGTGGGACCTGTCGCCTTTCTTACGGTAAGTTTTACTATATTTGTTAATAATATAAACAAAAATAAATAAATGCGTATTCTAAGTAAAAATTACCTCTTTTGTTATATTTAAACAGCTTCTGTACACACATGAGTACAACAAGAGGCATCGGATATTCGAGAAAGTCGTCGAGATGCCGGTTATTCGTTATATCACATCTGAGCTGATTGATAAAGTTGAAGAACATGTTTCAAATAACGGACCTCTAATGGATAATGAAGTTGAAAATGATTTTGAACCAGATCAAGAGCAGGGTCGTTCAACGGAGGATTATACAATACCACCCGTTGACGCCACAAAAAGCTACAGAAAAAGAACTACGCCTGCAATAGAAAACGAAGGGGACCCTTGCGGGCACACAGATGATACGCTTAATTTCAGCGTTGAAATGCCGGAAACTTCACAATTGAACCTTGTGATGGGAGTTGGAACACAGACACAGCAAATGATGGACTATTGCAACACTCCTGTTCAACTTTCTCCTGGTGTAATATACGGTTACGAGCAGCAACAACAACGACATGCTTCGAACATCAATAAACGGGTATGCCCATCAATATTAATTTTAGTAATTTTTACATACAAAACATTGATGATATTCTCAGCGGATTATTATACCAAAAATATTACAGAATCTGTTGAAACGAATGACGAGCAACATCAAAAAATACAATGCACTTGTTCAAATTGTTCAAGAAATGAACAACTTGGTTTCGGATGCAAAAACAAAGTGTTTTTGGGATCTCGAAATTATGCAAGTGTGTAAGCAGTGGGAAGACACGCTTCGAAGTACACCAGTTTGTGTGCCGCCTGATGCAGCTTGTGATGTTGATCAAGAAGATATTGCAAATGTAGAATGTAGAGGGGATGCAGAAGTTCATGAAGTCATAGCCAATGTTGTGGACAGTGTGAGACACATGGAATCAGAAGGTAAAACATACGATTTCATAGTACACATGCAATTTCATATACACATGCTATTTCATATACACATGCGATTTCATGTACACATGCGATTTCATGTATATATTTGAATCCATATACACATGTGATTTCATGTATAACCTGCGATTTTGATTCTGACTTATTTAACTTCAAAAATTTGTGTGTAGGACTACTGCAACCAGATGATGGAGGCGTAACAGAGACATCTGATGGGGGAGTAACAGACACCTTTTTTGCAAAACTGCAAACTGTGGAACAGGGTGTATACGTTTACAAATCACAAGTGCAGGGTAAAAACTTTTATTACAATATAAAAAAAGAACACAAGCTTATATTTTTTAACTACCACTATGTTGCAGAAAGTGGTGAAACTGAGATGGAAGCAGAAGTGAATTTAGCAGAATCTACACAACACCTTCCATAAAAACAAACTTCCACAGGTACAAAATTTTATTACAATAAAAAAGGGTAAACTTTTAACATTTTTTACTAAAACAATTCGAAACACGCTTGTAGATTTTGGGCCAAACAATGAGCATATATCTGAAACCGAAGTGGAAGCAGTTAATTTAGCAGATACTACACAATAGCAACTACAAGAAGAGGATTCGGGTATCGAAAGTCAAAAAGAAAGAGACGTGGTATGACCTTTGGTAACGGCTGAAGAATTGCAATCAGTTGAGTCACTTTTGAGCCTGGCACCCAACCTGGAAGTACACAAGGGAAGGAACCCAGGTAGGGGGAAACAGGTCTCAAAATCCAGCTAAATAACAACCACCTGCAAAACAAAAAGCGGGAAAAAGGGACATGGAGAACAAAAAAAAAAGGAGGAACCAAAGGGGTTAAATGAACTCCTTTATAAAACAATAGAACTCGCAAAAACTCGAAATGAGAAAAGGTATGCAGACCTTGGAGATGTGTTCTGTTCCCCTTTTTGCAACAGAGTGGTTAATATGCATGAAGCACTCCTAGATCGTGAATTGAGTGTGATTGGATACACATTTGCTACGCTTATGGGAACGGAGTAAGTAAACAATTAGATCTACTAAAAACATGTATATATATGCTCAAAAAAGTTAATTATATAATGTTTGTCTGGCAGATCAGTAGTTTACCAATCAAAAACTGGGGTTTACATATACAAAGCTATATTCGAAAGCTTCTATAGAAATCAATATGTAGCAGCAAACGGAATCGATGCATTTGTGGATGTGCTCAACCTTGAAGAGAAGAAGAGGGATATAAAATCATCACCATACAGACTCTTCTTGTATAGTACAATGATGGTATGTTTCTGATTTTAGACCAATATGATTTAGCATTTGCATGTTTTTCTAAACATTTTCGCATGGCATATCCAACATAAAATCTCATGTTCAGTAATTTCGCATACACATGTAAGAATTTCGCATGTAAAAAACATTTCAAAAATTTCGCATTCACAATTAAGCATTTCGCATGTAAAACATTTTCACATGGTAATAATTTTGCATGTATACTCACATGGTAAATACATTACTTGACCTTACTTGTGATTACTTAACATGCAGCCAGATATCATGTAAAATAATAACTACCCCGATAACCAGCGGCTAAACGTATTTACCTCAAATCTTGAAGACATCTTACAGAAATATGAGGTAAAGAAACTTGGATTAGTTGACCTCCTGTTTATTCCAGTACTTCATGGTGATCATTTCTATTGCGTGTGCTTCCACATGAAAACCGGCCAAGTCAAATTGATTGACAACTCAGCAATTAAACAAGAGTTTCAAGATAGATACAAAGGGCTTCCAGACACCCTGGTAATACCAAATTTGTTCATATCTGTGTTATATTTATGTAAAACCACTGACACAATGTTTCTATGTCACAGAGAAGGGTGCTGGCTTTATACCTGCAAAAGGCCTTAAAAACAACACCAGCTATAAAAAAAACTTGAAGAATCACCTATAGAAAGAAAAGAGATGGAGTGGAGAACTCTTACTAACGGTGTAGATTGTGGGTGTTTACAATGCGACATATGGAAACATACAAGGGGAAAACACCTTGGATGTCTGGGTTTGTTAAAGAAGATAAGGTAAACAATAGACAAAATTCACAACTCCATCTCATGAGACACATATATCTTAGTAAGATTATTCTATCCGAGTACAATCTGGAGCGTCAACGAATAATTAAAGAGACAGGTGCATTCGTTAAAAGGCCAGACAGAGACACATATATGAAAGATTTGGATGCAAAAATCCCAGAGATGTTGAAAGAATACTTTCAAATGCCAGAATACACTTGTTTGATGTTGGATTATTGTACTTATTACATTAGTTTTTTTTATTTTGAAATCGCATGTTTGAAGTATTTGAAACATGACATTAGAAGATTTATAATATGCGAAATATGGAAACATAACATGCGAAATTATATTCTACACCATAATATAACATGCGAAATTCAGGAAAACAAGAAAAGATACAAGTACAAAACTTGCATGTTTTATTAGATAACCACTTGAACAGAAAAAGTACAAAGATACAAATCAACAAAGTCATCCGAAAGATGAAAGAAACTTCATTTTCATGTCTATCGAGCATCTTAAAATAGTTATTGAATCCGCCAGCTCTTTCAACTGCTTCTCATCCTTAACACCTACATCAACTATGAACATAACAACGATTTCTCGAAGACTACTCACTTGCATCTGAGAAAACAAGTTCACAATTTCTTGTCTTCTCTTCATGATTTCTGTTACACGAGAAAGATTGGTTTCCAACATCCCTTGACATGAGCGATCCTCTTGAATTTGTTCCTGAATCCTTTTCCTCAAAGCCTATTTGATACTTGAATCAGAACAGAAGGCAGAAGAGGATGTTGGGAGGTCTGCCATTTTTTAGAAAATAAGAAATAAGTGGTTTGAGATTGGGATATAAAGAGAAAACTCTATATGAAAACAAAAAAACACTGTGTACTAATTATTGAACCGGGTTCAAAAAAAATTAATTATTCTATGGATTCCCATCAATTTATTGAAAGTGCAGAGTTTATGCAAGGTAGCATATGTTCCTAGGAACACGACATGTTGAATACCCATTTTGGCAGTTTCTTTACTAAAAATACACCATGTGTTATGTAATGGCATTTTATTGTATATCCTCCGCTTGGATTGACAATGGATCGGGTGTTGGTAATCCCATACCCGTACCCGGTTACAAAATCGCGTCCTATACCCGACTCAATAACCGTCGGGATTTGTAAATACATTTTTTACTATTGTAATTATTATATTATTTTATTTACACAACTATTATAAATAAAAAAATGTACATTACATACATATAAGTTTTATCATAAATTAATAATAACTTTATGAGAAAAATGCCCGGATAGTCCCTGTGGTTTACCCATTTTTCACCTTTAGTCCCTAACTTTCTAAAATTACAGCTATAGTCCCCAACTTTTGCAATTTCGTTCCCGGATAGTCCCTAGTGCGGATGAAGGTTAGTTTTTGATGTTAAGTGGATGTGAAATTACAAAATTACCCTTAATATTAAAAATTACAATAAAATATTAAAAAATCTAATTTATTACAACCTCCGTCCCATTAATAGTGTCATATTTTGAATTTTCAAAGTCTTTATTTATAAACTTTGACCTTAAATAACTTTGTTTGTGTTAGATAATACTTGATGAAAGTTATATGATTTGAGTATGTTTTACAAGTGTTTTTATCGGGTTAATTTTCATCAAGTTTTATATAACACAAAAAATATATAATTAAAGTCAAAGTTTATAAATAAAGACTTTGAAAATTCAAAATATGACACTTTTAGTGGGACGGAGGGAGTATTTTAAAGAAAAATAAGACCCACTTTGTTCCTACCCCACCCCCACCCCCTCTCCCCTTTCTTTCTTCCTCTTTCTTTTGTCTGAAACAATCAAATCACCACCACCATACTTCACCTCCACCACCACAAACTAATGTTCTATCTGTTTTACCATTTTGGGTGTATAAATATGTTCATGGTGTTTAATTCACAAACTAATATTCATAAGTTATAGAAAAAAAGATAACATAATGCAGATTCTCACTCGAGTACGTTCTCCTTCAGTCGAATACCATCTGAGAATATCACACATGTACTTATATTTCGTATCGCGAGGAACATCCAAGAGATTTGGCGGCAAATATCGCTCGAGAGAGCTGAAAAGCAGAGGAGTGAACTCCATACTATCCGCCCTGTGGTCTTGGTTAGGGTTCCACCGGAGACGGTAGTTGGCGTTAGACGGCGCCAGTCCGCCGTCGGTAGCGTTGCCGTTGGTGACAACGACATTCAAAATCTTTTTTGATTGTATGATATATTTTAGGCTTTCAAAATCTTGAATGTTCATGGTGTTTAATTGTTGTTTAATATAATGTAATCTGGGATTAGTCTTTCAATTTAATGTTTAATCTATACTATATTAATAAGCATATCCAAAGGACTTCATAAGGTCATTGAAATTTCCTTAAAACACCTCTAAAGCATGATGTACATCCCATTAAAGCACAACAACATATACTATCCCAATTATACACTTTTGGTCTCTGAAACAAAAAACACGGACACAAATTAGGGTTTCACAAATCTCCTCATTCTTATCCGCCTCCGACTCTCTCTCTCTTGCGGCGATTCAGAAACACGAAGCTATCTTCACCAGATCTATTTGAGATTTTGCTTTCTTCGGCTGCTATTGATGGTGGTTGTCTGGTTAAGTTGGTATTCCGACCACTCGACAACCATAAGGTAAGATTTGCTGTTGATTGTAGTTATTTCCTTTGAAGATTTGACTGTTGTTATTTCCTATGAACATGTGTTCACCACAGATTGACGGAGAAGAGGTGCAACTGCCACTTTTAGATCTATGGCCCCTAAACCCTAATGCGTTCAAACATTCAGATCTGGTATAAGGTAAGCTTTGTTGTTGATTGTGGTTATTTCCTTTGAAAATTTGATGATTTAACATGTGTTCACCACAGATCGACGGTGAAGAGGTGCAACTGACACTTTTAGATCTACGGTCCCCAAAACCTAATGCGTTCAAACATTCAGGTCTGGTATAAGGTAAGATTTGTTGTTGATTGTGGTTATTTCCTTTGAAAATTTAATGATTTAACATGTGTTCACCACAGATCAACGGAGAAGAGGTGCAACTGAGCTTTTAGATATGCGGCTCACAAACCCTAATACGGTCAAACTTTTAGATTTGTTTTAAGATAGTTAATCGATTGTTTAGTTGATTTTTATGTCGACCCATGTTTTAAATTTTGAATTTAATTGTTTTTGATTGAAGAGTTTTGGTTCGATTCATAGTAAGAAAAAGGGATTTATGGTGGATCAAGTGTTGGAGGGTAACCAACCGGTTTTGATGTTCGGTCTAGCCACTGTGGATTTCATATCTTGTAGAGTAATTCGATAGAGTGATTTAAAATAGTTCAAATTTGTTCCCTGTCTAAGATCTAGGGTTTTATTGTAGCTTTTGAAGTTAACAGATTTAATTCTTACGATTCTATTGGAACAGGTGATGATTTTGTTGTAAAACATAACTTAACGAAGATGAATCATGTGGTTTGTTCGAAGCCTAGGCAAGTCAACCTCTTCAGTTCCGCCTTGAACGTGCCTGCTATGAATTGAGGATGACAAATGTGGTATATGTTCTTTAATTCAGGGTTTTATTTTCGTAAAGAAGTTTGTTTTTTTACTCTGAAATGAATTATTATGTGTATCTTGCAGCTATCAGCCAACTGGACTTATATGAATATAATTCAGGCCCAGACTGAGCATGAATTTATTTTTAACCTTATCTTTATGTTTATATTTCTCAGGTTTGTTTAATTGATGTGGGTGGACGTTACGGTAAGCTTATAGGCATGCTTACTAAGAAAGATGCTGCTACAATTGGTGTCATCCTGGGAATCGAATGTATTCACAATAAGTTTCCAGAAGACTTCATTAAGGGTCTTTGCTTCCACTTGAGCCTCTTTTAGACGGGTGTGAAAAGAGGTTTGTTTAACCTTTTCCTTAATACGTTTCAAATCCTTATAATATAACTTGCTTGTCTTTTAGGAATCGACTTTTGTTACTTACTAAGTTTTTAGAGCATCTTGTGAGTGAAGGTAGTCAAGGTGTCCATGTTTGTTTTGTTTCAGATGGTGTGGTGTCTGATGCGAGCAAAAAGAAGAAGGCAGTCGCCTCAGCCAAGAGAGGAGGTACAGCCGTCGCCGCCGCTACATCAGCTAAGGTGGTTCAGATGTAATTACATTCTATTCCCTTTTAACATTATTCTAGACTTATGCTCACCCAATTAAAATATCTATTCTCAAATCTAATTGTAGCAGAATGTGGCCATCAAAGAAAGCAGCCTCTTGAAATATGTAAACATCAAAAAATGGGAGGCTTTGTGACTTCACATATGGTCAAGGGTATGATTTGCAAGAAAATTTGGATTTGGATTCATGTTCGTTAAATATGTAGAGTTAAGTGTTGAGTACTTATTGATGCGCTTGAAAGTTCGACTGGATTCATGTTCGTTAAATATGTAGAGTTAAGTGTTGAATATGGTTTTTGGTTACTGATTATATTATATTTTCCAACCTTTCTGTTTTAATTAATTGTATCATGTCATTATATTGTATTTTCCAACCTAAACGAAGAGAAGTACAAAACAGCCAAACAG
>JARYGA010058255.1:0-46137 GCA_030545235.1 Helianthus tuberosus
ACTCGAAAAGCAGTAAAATAAGGAAAAGAACGAAAGAATACTTACCCAGGGTCCCCGAATGCTAACCCGGATCGAAATAGCTCAGGTATGAAACGAAGGTTCCAACTTAGAGCTTTCTTGATCAGATTTGGTGGGTTTTGAATGGAAGGGGGGATTGGGTATTTATAGGATATGCACCACCGTTAGGATCGTTTCTCGTGGTACGTGATCGAATCCAAGGCGTACACTTGTCGGGATGTTATGGTGGCTAAAATGTTGTTCTTATCCGCTGACTAGACGATAAGAAACGTGTGGACACGAATCAATTCAGTTGCAAGTTGCAAAACAAACATTGAATCTGGTCAGAACAGTCAGTCGCATAGCGCGACGCCTAAGCCCTTAGGGCTCGCGCTACGCTAGCACCCACCTGAATCAGAAATGTTTCAAAAGTGACAGGTTTGGTCCCTGCACGTGTTTAAGGCCTTTTTCGATGCGTTTGAACCCCGTTAACCTCATTTCAAGGCTCTAAAATGAAGTTAAAGTATAGGGAACTCAAAACATGCTCAAAAATATGTCGGATGTCGGTTCGTTTGGTCGTACGATCGCGATGTTCGCTTAATTACGACGGAATGCGCATAAGCGCGAAAAACGATCCAAATGACGCGACGAATGGATTTTTCTTAAGGCGAACACTAAAATATAATGTAGTCATGCTTACATAAATTTTTGGATGTCCAGATGTATTCAGAACGTAAGTTATGCGCGAAAATGCAAACTTGTGCACTTTTTGACGCTTTTAGTCCCTGAATGACACAAAAGTTTATTTTAGCATACCGAACACCTCAAAGCCTATTTCTAAGCTATGTAAAGGATATTTATGGTATGTTTAACTTATGGTCATGTTCCGGAATGTCTGTTACAGTTCAAATTGGCATACTTTCGCAGTTTGTCAAGTTTAGTCCCTGTAAGCGAATTAGCTTGTTTTTGCCATACCAAAGCCTTCAAAACTTATTTCTAAGTTATGTAAAGGTTATTTAAGGTATGTTAAGCCTATTTCACTATTCCGGAGTGTTCGTTGCATTAAACTGGTTATATTTACGCATTAGTACGTGTATAACCTTCCAGAAAGCGATTTAGAGCTTGAAATCGAACATGAGTTGATATGTGTAAACGATACACATATTTTTACAAATCCCAAGTATGAAATACAATATTTCATTGGTTTGGTATTTGTTTGATGGCCGTGGAGGCACAGGTGTTACAGTCTCCCCTACTTTAGGAAATTTCGTCCCGAAATTTATTTAGAGGAAACTTGTAAGAGTTCAAAACATGAAGTTGAAAAGATCGAACAACATTGGTTAGGTTTCTGAACTTCTAGTAATTTTAATAATCATCATGATTGCAACGTAAGAGGGATACTTATATACAAGTATATAAAGCGTCATTGGTGCGTCCACCGTACCTCCATTACATTGTTCTCATTTCGTTATTTTTGTCACTATCGGTTCTTACACATAATAAATCTTACTGGGTTCCTATGCACTAAATTTCATAATTATGTACGCGTCCATAATCAGACAATTCCTTGCACAGTATACACAGTCTATTTTATAGTGTGTAGGGGAAAACCAAATGAACAAACCTGTGATGAGTGTAACTAGACCGCCATAGAGTCCTTTTAATTAAATCAATATATGATCTAAATAGACTATCAAGGAGTCTGTTCAGCTACATCACTAGATGTCGTTCTTTAATCAAATTGTGAATCAATCTTTTAGACTAGACCACTTAAGGGTCTCTCATCGAATCATGGAATAGTACCATATAATCCCAAGGGTCTTTAACTACAACGTAGAAGCCCATTAAGGATTTAAAGTAGTACCTTTTGAATATTCTACTATGAATCCCTCATATAAGGATACGAAAGATTCTATGAGGATTTGAAAATTGGATCACACAAAAACATAGAGGAGAACACATAACACATAAACACATAATCGCATAATTGTATAATCGTTTAATCGCAAAATCGTTTAATCGCAAAATCGTTAAATCGCAAAATCGTTAAATCGCAAAATCGTTAAATCGCAAAATCGTTTAATCGTAAAATCGTTTAATTTGTTATCTTTGGACATGGGTATTTAAAGCATACTAGGAATCCAATCCGTGGATTTCACTTGGCACTTTAAATATTTTCAAGAATCTAACTATGAAAATAGGAAGATCTAAAAAAGGAATTCGGCTTGTCCTAATTGAGTTGTAATGTACATATTAAGGTGTACAAGGAATCCAATCAGGCTCCGAAATCAACGAAGGTGTTGATCGTGGTCGGCTCGGGACTTTGAATAGATCAAGATGTCATCAATAAAAACAATGACGAACTGATCCAAATAAGGCTTGCAGACCCTATTTATTAAGTCCTTGAAGATGGCTGGAGCATTTGTCAAACCAAAAGGTATGACTGTAAACTCGTAATGGCCATACTTCGTGCAGAAAACCGTTTTGGGAACATTTTCTTTGAGAATACAAAGTTGATGATACCCAAAATGCAAATCGATCTTGGAAAAGCATGAACGCTATGCAGTTGATCGGAGAAATCGTTGATTTAAGGTAGGGGATATCGATTCTTGATGGTAAGCTTAATAGGCTTACGTTAATCGATATACATTTGAAAAGATCCATTTTTCTTTTCATAAAGAGAACTAGAGTTTCTCCAAGGTGAAAAGTTCGGACGGATGAATCCTTTATCAGACAACTCTTAAAGCTGTTTTGATGATTCTTGCATCTCGAACGGTGCAAGACGATAAGATACTTTGGATTTAGAAGAAACAAGTGTTTGAGGTTCTTAGGGAGATCACAAGTGATCATAAAAATGACAGAACCACAAGAGTAGTTTTGTCTTTGTGATGACATCATAAGGTTGGATCAAACATTCATACAATTGCATTAGTTGAAAATAAAAACCACAAATTTTTATTTATATAACAACCGCATTGTCTTAAAATGTTACTAGATAACAACCAAAGGAAAATACCAAATACTAATTGTTCATTCCTTCAACATTGAGTGCCTCATTGATGTTAAACACTCAACCACGTGCTGGATTCACATTGACGTTGACGTTCGCATTTGGGTTTGCGTTAGCATTTGCATTCACCAGTCTTGGGCAGTTGTGGCGGAAGTGACCAATCTCTCCGCAGTTGAAACATGAACCCAATGGGAATCTCGCAGCATTCCCTTGAACCGGAGCTTGAACCTGAGCAGCCTGATTTTGTCCCAAACGACAAATATTGGCCAAATGCCCAAGTCTACCACACGTTGTGCATTTCTTGCAATCTCGTGGTGCAACGTGATGACCGTTGCAACGGGCACAATGAGGTGCGGTACCGGCATATGCTTTCTTTGCAGGTGGCTGAGCTGGTTGGTTCCGCGGGTTCTGAGCAGTCTGTGCTGTAACAGCAAAGTTCTGAACATCCTTTCGCTTTCTTGATTTCTTTGCCGTCTCACCTTCCTTACCCTTCTTGTTTTGACCTTTCTTGCTAACCTCCATGTCAGCTGTCTGTTTCTTGCCCTTGTCACCCTTCCTGTGTAACTTGTTCTTCCGAATCTGCGACTCAGTCAATGTCGCTGATAACTCGATCGCCTGACGGAGTGTGGCAGGGTTACTACCAGTAAGGATGTCTTGTACCGAGTCAGGTAGGCCGTCGATGTACCTTTCGATAGCTATGTCAAGTGGGGTAACCATTGTCGGGCAAAGCAGACTCAGCTCCTCAAACCTATCAGTATAAGCCCTGTGCTTACCACTATCCTGCTTCAAATCATCAAATTCCTTCTCTAAGGCTCGCTGCTCATGACGAGGACAGAATTCCCTCATCATAAGAGCTCTTAGTTCAGCCCATGTTTGTGCCAAGGCAATCTCAGCACCCCTATCTCTCATAACCCCGTTCCACCATGTCAAAGCCCTCTTCTGAAATACGCTCGAAGCAAACTCGACCTTGCGATTGTCAAGACACTGCACGTGGCGAAAAGTATTCTCTATGCTTTCAAACCACTGAAGAAGCCCAGTCGCTCCCTCAGAACCACTAAACTTGAGTGGTTTAGCCTGGTTAAAATCCTTGTATTTGCATGGAACATTGTTGTTGTTATAGGCTTGGATCCATTGAGCAAAGAGGTTTGGGAATTGAGCAGCCATTTGCTGTGCAATAATTTCTGCCAGCTCGGCAGTCTCTATCTGGTTTTCGCGTCGAGGAGGCATTGTCTAAAAGAGGAAACATGAAAGAAACGAGTGAGAGAATTTAGACGAAAAGAATAAGATGAAACAAATCTGATGAAAGCAAGGGTAGTGGTCATTTGTTTGTTACCACAAGGTAAACAAACGACACACAGTGACTAATCAAAGTAAATGGGTCAAAATAATGTATCGCGAAGACATGCTCGCCTATAAGTGAACACTCATCCCAAGAATTCCCAGGTAAGCACAACTGGTCTCGCGTCTGATGAGATGTATACGAAATGCTTGCCTAGACAGAAAACCCAGAATACATGCATTCACCCTTCCAGTTTGCACGTGTTCACATTATTTAAAACCCAAAACCATGACGAGAATTTGAAAAATTCAAAGGGGTTCAAAACCATATAACAGAGGGTTCAAAATCTTACAATAGAGGGTTCAAAACCTAGAAATCAATCATCCTAGAACAGATGATTAGTTTTCAAAGCGGTTTTGAAATTTATGTTCTTGTTGTGGTCGTCGCCTAAGGATAGGTGACGGTATTGTTTTATGACTAAACGCAAGTAAACTCGCGTTAGGGTCCTAGAAAGGTTATAGACTAGGTCAAAGCATTACTAATTACTAATAACCTAATTCCCTATAACCATTGGCTCTGATACCATCTTTACTGTCACACCCCGACCGCGTAAAACAACAAATCGCGGCGGAAACATCGGGGCGTGTTGCAACAGAATTAATGTTTCATAACCATGGATATCAAAAGTATTTCGTTTTATTAAACATTGAGTAATTACATCGTCTGGAAATCTAATTACACTATTTAAACATAGTCTATCATTGTTATTGAGTCACTAAGGCCTTGTCCAGTCCTATGTGAGCATGCATCTTATCAATCGATAACATCCAACATACCTGAAACATATGTGAAAACGAGGTCAGCAAAGAAATGCTGGCGAGTACATAGGTTTTGTAGGAGTGTCGAAATCATGGCTAGTTTAGACGTTGCAATACTTTATTTAAAAACCTTGTTTTGAAAAGAGTATAATATTGCAACTTAATTAACCAACTCAAATCAAGCGAGTTATAATTTGTAAAACCTCGTAGCCATGACTCTTAACCCAAAAACATTTGTTTTAGTACATTACTTGAAAAACAATGATAAATTCAGGTGATATGTATAAGTAAGAGAATATGCATGATTAAATGAATAACCATGTAAAATGAGTTTGTATAAGATAAGTTGTTTGTAAATAAATGTCTTGTGAAAAGTATGTTACTCGTATAAAATGTTCTATGTCTCAAACTGAAATGATTCAAATAACGCTACAATATGTAATACCATACAAACACTTATATATAGGAAGTACCAGCGGCGTATCCACCATGCTTGTATCATATTACACACGCATCGTTACTTAATCACTTAATCAAACCAAACCAAACAATGTAAAATGTCTATGTCAAATATCCATGTCAAATGTCTATGTCAAATATCCATGTATGGCAAGTGAAATGTCTCAACTAAACCATATGCACAAAAACAAAGTATTGAAGTAAAAACTTGGTTTAAATCAAAGTTATGTTTTGTGGGAAATACACGATCAAATGTCAATCATGTACAAATGTTTACCCAATCGTTAAACCATCGTGTGAAAACCAATCGTTTACCCAATCGTTAAAACATCGTGTGAAAACCAATCGTTTACCCAATCGTTAAATTCGTTTTAGGTCGTGAAACTACTTAAATGATCGTCTCGCTAATAACATTCAAACCTTCTTGACTCGCATTAATAAACCCTTACCAAAGGATAGATTAACAATTCGCATTAATAAACCCTTACCAAAGGATAGATTAACAATTCGCATTAATAAACCCTTACCAAAGAGTAAATTAACAATTCGCGTTAATAAACCCTTACCAAAGAGTAAATTAACAATTACAGATTCAGTCGCTACCCACAACACCCACACATAACTACGGGTGTAGTAAATAACGGGACTTGTCAGATCCTATGGTACCATAACCTAATACTGGTCGGCTTGATCATTGCTAATGAATGTCATTTGTTATGTAACTACAACCAACAAGTTTGTTCACTTTATTGAAATCGTTATTAGTTTTGTATAAATCGCCTTAATCGTTTTTGAAACCATCGTTATAACATCGAAAACATTTAGCACATATGAGTCACCCCAAAACAATTGAAAACAGTAAAATAGGGGAAGAATGTACTCGCCTGGGAGTGCTTAGGAGTCTTGAACAACTACCAAGTAAGCTAGAGGAGTCCCGGAAATCAAACGGTACCTAATATAGGTAACTACATAATTAACCCGGACCTAAATCGGAAGACTGGGTAGCAGGAGGGTTTGTAAACCAAATGAGTGTAGGAACTCATATGATATGGTTTAACAAAGCCTGCATACTAAATGAAACTTAACCTAAGTATTATCGACCCATCGCGACCCATTAAGGTAACATACGTTACTTTAACGTGTCGTGCGCGTGAAACGCGTTCGGACCGCCTAACTAGCCCTATGACAAGTGTTATATGCCTAAATATATTACATAATCAGTTACGTGACAAAGGTTTAGGTTACATATGCTTAATTACCAATTATACATGAAAAGGGTATTCTGGTAATTTACCTAAGGCATATAAACTACCTATCATACAACTACTTAAACGATGTGACCATAGGGTATAACCTCGGAAGGTTATTCCCTACCTACTATGGTCACCTAATGTGTTTGGTCGGATCCTAATGATCGACCAAACTGGGTCGGGTTCGAAGGTATAGGCGATTTATTAGATCGCCTACCCTACGACCCTAGACAACGTGGTAATCAGTGGGCATAGTCCCAAAGGACTATGACCAACGTGATTACACTCACGTTGCGAAGTTCAAACGAACTTCGCATTGACCATTACTGGTCAACGCTGAAAGTCAAACAAAGTTTGACTTTCTGACTCGAAAAGCAGTAAAATAAGGAAAAGAACGAAAGAATACTTACCCAGGGTCCCCGAATGCTAACCCGGATCGAAATAGCTCAGGTATGAAACGAATGTTCCAACTTAGAGCTTTCTTGATCAGATTTGGTGGGTTTTGAATGGAAGGGGGGATTGGGTATTTATAGGATATGCACCACCGTTAGGATCGTTTCTCGTGGTACGTGATCGAATCCAAGGCGTACACTTGTCGGGATGTTATGGTGGCTAAAATGTTGTTCTTATCCGCTGACTAGACGATAAGAAACGTGTGGACACGAATCAATTCAGTTGCAAGTTGCAAAACAAACATTGAATCTGGTCAGAACAGTCAGTCGCATAGCGCGACGCCTAAGCCCTTAGGGCTCGCGCTACGCTAGCACCCACCTGAATCAGAAATGTTTCAAAAGTGACAGGTTTGGTCCCTGCACGTGTTTAAGGCCTTTTTCGATGCGTTTGAACCCCGTTAACCTCATTTCAAGGCTCTAAAATGAAGTTAAAGTATAGGGAACTCAAAACATGCTCAAAAATATGTCGGATGTCGGTTCGTTTGGTCGTACGATCGCGATGTTCGCTTAATTACGACGGAATGCGCATAAGCGCGAAAAACGATCCAAATGACGCGACGAATGGATTTTTCTTAAGGCGAACACTAAAATATAATGTAGTCATGCTTACATAAATTTTTGGATGTCCAGATGTATTCAGAACGTAAGTTATGCGCGAAAATGCAAACTTGTGCACTTTTTGACGCTTTTAGTCCCTGAATGACACAAAAGTTTATTTTAGCATACCGAACACCTCAAAGCCTATTTCTAAGCTATGTAAAGGATATTTATGGTATGTTTAACTTATGGTCATGTTCCGGAATGTCTGTTACAGTTCAAATTGGCATACTTTCGCAGTTTGTCAAGTTTAGTCCCTGTAAGCGAATTAGCTTGTTTTTGCCATACCAAAGCCTTCAAAACTTATTTCTAAGTTATGTAAAGGTTATTTAAGGTATGTTAAGCCTATTTCACTATTCCGGAGTGTTCGTTGCATTAAACTGGTTATATTTACGCATTAGTACGTGTATAACCTTCCAGAAAGCGATTTAGAGCTTGAAATCGAACATGAGTTGATATGTGTAAACGATACACATATTTTTACAAATCCCAAGTATGAAATACAATATTTCATTGGTTTGGTATTTGTTTGATGGCCGTGGAGGCACAGGTGTTACAACTTGCCCAAATGCCATCGGTGTAAACACCATCACGAGGGAGCTTGTCGCATCCCAAAGTGTGACAAGTGTGGAAAGTTGGGTCACCGCACTGAAGACTGCTGGAGTAAGAGGAACGGGAATGGAAATCGTAATGGGGCTGATGATAGGAATAATGGTGGAAATGGAAATGGTGCTGGTAACGGGAATGGGCAAAACCAAGGATGTTTCAGATGTGGAAGCAATGATCATTTCATGAAGGACTGCCCAGAGAGAAACAATGCTCAGGCCCGAGCATTTGTGATTGGAGCAAGGGACGCACGCGAGGACCCTAATGTGGTCAACGGTACGTTCCTCATTAACAATCACTTTGCATCCATATTATTCGACACTGGCGCCGATTATAGCTTCATGTCTGTGGAATTTAAACGCATACTTGGAATAGAATCTAGTAGATTAGAAATTCCTTATTCCATAGAACTAGCCAATGGTAAACTTGTTGAATCGGGCGAAGTTGTTAGAGGCTGCACGCTAGAACTTGGTGAACTAAGATTTAGCATCGAACTCTTACCTATTCAATTAGGAAGCTTCGATGTAGTAGTCGGGATGGACTGGTTGTCCAAGAACAAAGCTGAAGTTATTTGTCATGAGAAAATCATTCGCATCCCCCTAGCGAATGATGAAACCCTCATCGTGCACGGAGAAAGACGAAACGCGCCTCTACGAATCATCAGTTGTATGAAGGCACAGAAGTGCTTAAGGAAAGGATGTGTTGCTTTCCTAGCACACGTTGTAGATAAGAAGGCTGTGGAGCCAAAACTCGAAGACATTCCTGTGGTGAAGGAATTTCCTGATGTATTCCCTGAAGATCTGCCAGGACTACCTCCGCAACGACAAGTCGAATTCCACAGAGACTTGGTTCCAGGAGCCGCTCCTATAGCCAAGGCTCCATATCGACTTGCGCCATCCGAAATGCAAGAATTATCTACACAACTCCAGGAGTTGTTGGATAAAGGATTCATAAGGCCAAGCTTCTCACCTTGGGGAGCTCCAGTATTGTTCGTGAAGAAGAAGGATGGATCACTGCGGATGTGTATCGATTACAGGGAACTAAACAAGCTCGTAATCAAGAATCGGTACCCGCTACCAAGGATTGATGACCTATTTGATCAACTGCAAGGATCAAGCTACTATTCCAAGATCGACCTTCGATCTGGATATCATCAGCTGAGAATCCAAGAGGAAAGCGTACCAAAGACTGCATTCAGAACGCGATATGGGCACTAAGAATTTCTTGTGATGCCGTTTGGGCTGACGAATGCACCAGCAGTCTTTATGGATCTGATGAACCGCGTATGCAAACCATATCTCGATAAATTCGTGATTGTCTTTATCGATGATATCCTGATTTATTCGCGAACGAAAGAAGAGCACGAGCAACATCTTAGAACCATCTTGGAACTACTGAAGAAAGAGAAACTTTATGCAAAGTTCTCGAAATGCGAATTCTGGATTCGCGAAGTACAATTTCTTGGTCACGTTGTGAATGAGAAGGGCATTCATGTAGACCCATCCAAGATTGAAGCGATAAAGAACTGGGAAGCTCCCGAAACCCCAACTGAGGTTCGTCAATTTTTGGGCTTAGCGGGCTATTATCGGCGATTCATCGAGAATTTCTCAAAAATAGCTCAACCGCTAACGACCCTTACTCAGAAAGACAAGAAGTACGACTGGGGTCACAAACAAGAAGAAGCCTTCCAGTTACTTAAGAGCAAGCTATGCGATGCACCGATACTATCATTACCCGAAGGCACTGAAGACTTCGTGGTATACTGCGACGCCTCACGACAAGGCTTGGGTTGCGTGCTCATGCAACGCCAAAAAGTCATCGCTTATGCTTCAAGACAACTGAAGGTTCACGAGAGAAATTATACCACTCACGACCTGGAGCTGGGTGCAGTGGTATTTGCCTTGAAGATTTGGCGACATTATTTATATGGTACTCGATGTACAATCTTCATAGATCACAAAAGCTTGCAACACATATTTGATCAGAAGGAATTGAATATGCGCCAGCGACGTTGGGTCGAGCTGCTGAATGATTATGACTGTAAGATTAAGTACCATCCTGGAAAGGCGAACGTTGTAGCAGACGCGTTGAGCCGAAAAGAAAGGGTTAAGACCCTAAGGGTGCGAGCACTGGAAATGATGATTCGAACGAACCTCACAACACGCATTCGAGATGCACAACAAGAAGCTCTTAAAGAAGAGAACCGTAAAGCTGAATACCTACGGGGTATGCTGAAATACATGGTGTCAAACGAAGAGGGAGCCTTATACTTTAAGAAGCGTATTTGGGTTCCACTCTATGGTGGCATCCGAGAAGTCATCCTTAATGAAGCGCATAAATCGAGATACTCGATCCATCCAGGATCAGATAAAATGTATCAAGATTTGAAAGGATGCTATTGGTGGCCGAGACTCAAGAGCGACGTTGCTGTTTATGTTGGAAAATGCCTAACCTGTGCCAAGGTTAAGGCAGAATATCAGAAACCGTCCGGCCTACTACAACAACCAGAGATTCCCGTGTGGAAGTGGGAACAAATCTCGATGGACTTCATAACGAAATTACCCAGGACCCCGAGAGGGCACGATATGATATGGGTAATCGTTGATCGATTGACGAAGTTTGCGCATTTCCTACCAATCCGAGAAAAGGATAGCACTAGAAAGCTTGCAGAGATATACTTAAGAGAAATTGTGGCACGTCATGGAGTGCCAATCTCAATCATTTCAGACAGAGATGGACGCTTTGTCTCAACAATCTGGCAATCATTTCAGGAAGCCTTTGGATCTCAGTTAGATCTGAGCACGGCATTCCATCCGCAAACAGACGGCCAGAGCGAACGGACTATACAAACGTTAGAAGATATGCTTCGCGCATGTGTCATGGATCCAGGCGGCAGCTGGGATACTCATCTACCTTTAGTTGAGTTTTCCTACAATAACAGTTATCATACGAGCATAAAAGTCGCGCCGTTCGAAGCTCTGTATGGCCGCAAATGCCGATCGCCCTTATGTTGGGCAGACGCTGGAGATAAGCGTATGGTTGGTCCTGAACTTGTACAAGAGACAACCGACAAGATTGCGCAGATCCGAGAGCGCATTAAGGCGGCTCGAGAGCGACAAAAGAGCTACGCTGATCCGAATAGAAAATCGGTAGAATTCAAGGTGGGTGACAAAGTGTTGTTAAAAGTCTCACCATGGAAGGGCGTAGTCAGATTTGGAAAGCGTGGAAAGCTGAATCCACGATACATCGGACCATTCAGAATATTGAAAAGAATTGGTACCGTGGCATACAAGTTGGAGTTACCGGAAGAACTTAATGGAGTACATGATACGTTTCATGTATCCAACCTGAAGAAGAGTCCAACACAAGAAAACGTGATCATCCCGATGGATGAAGTGCATATTGATGAATCCCTCTGATTCACAGAAAAACCCGTTGAGGTTACCGACTGGAAAGTCAACAAGACCAGGAGGAGCAGTGTGAAGCTTGTCAAAGTACGTTGGAGCTCTAAGCACGGACCCGAGTACACATGGGAACGTGAAGACCAGTTCAAGAAAAAGTATCCCCACCTATTCAAGAAGACTCCAGCGAGAGTGAGTTCAGTCTGAATTTCGGGACGAAATTCTTTTAACGGGGGGAGACTGTGACAACTGGCCCAAACCGGTAATTTCCGTACACATTAATTATTGCTTAATGACTGCAAGTATGTGCTTAATTGTCAGCAATGTCTGACTTCCTACTAAACAAGTGAATTCATGCACGTTGTATACTACAAAATATTGCTTTATGCATAAACAAGAGTGTTGCGTCCAAAAATACTAGTAAACTCACCGGTAAGACACACTGTGTCAACAAAACTGCAGAAAATAGTCAGACAATAAAATTGGAGCCTAGGTGTAGGTCCGACGACAAGAATGCATTAAAACCCAAGAGTACATACAAGGGTTAATATATATGCAATGCGAAAGCAAAAATAAGCACTAAAAAGCACCCGAAACGCACTTTAAGTGCAGAATTTATATAATTCAGCAATAAATCAGCATTTGGACATATAAATATTATGCTGAAAAGTCATTTTATTATCCAGAATATTTTCCTAAGTGTTGGGAATCGAAAGGGTACAAGAAAGGTACTTAAAAGACACTAAAAAGTGTAATGTAGCACTTTAACGAATCAGTGTCTAACCGAACAACCGGACATTACCCGGAACACCAAAATAATGCTAGAAGCATTGTTTTTATTTTTCTAAGCTAGTTAGGGTCCCCGAACACCCTAACACACTATACATTAAATAATACACACTAGTATCCTAACTAACACCTTTGGGTCCTAACTAAATCAAGTAACTAACCATTACAAGTTACACTTTACCCCCCCCCCCCCATATGTTGGACGGTTGGGAGACCATATCCCCACATGGGATTTTAAGTTCATATTTTATTTGACTTGCCATGTACTAAAGAAACATTAGGACTAGTGGGTAAAGAAATGTTGGAAGAACATTATATAATGACCATAAGTTTTGCACATCCTTACCACTTTACCATTCAAGCAACAAGAACTCCTCTTCTTCTCTCCCTTGGCTACGGCCTCAACCACACACCCACACACTTTCATTTTCAATCCACATACTTCCATTCCAAGGTGATAGTAAGGTGTAAGAAGGTCACTAACGGAGCTCGGTGCAAGCGGATCTTGAAGGACCTTCACCATTTGCTTTTATCCACTTCATTTACCCTCTTGAACTTCCCTAGCCTTGTGCTAGTAGTAAGTGCTCTAAAACACCTTCTTGAGCTTGTCTAGAGTGGTTAATATGAACTTTGTCGGGGGAAAATCATGAACATACTAAATCACATACTAAAAGTTTACAAGAATGAGAAATAAGTTGGATAAAAACTATAATGTTGTGTAAAACTTGTAAGACTTGTTTTGTGGTGATTATTTAGTGCCGATCTATGTTGTGGTAGCTCGGATCATCATCTAACCCGGATTTGTCATGTTCAAGAATCATGGCATAGAGTTTGTTGATGTATGAAAAGGGGTTAAATGATGAAACACTACTACACACTAAACATGAACTTGTGTAAAAACAAATTTTCTTATGAAATGAAGTTCTAAACTAGTAGATCTAAAGATCTACAAGTGGTTTTTTGGAAGAACCAAGCAAAAATATTAGTCTTGTTTAAAACCCGGATCTTATCCGAACTAAAAGCATTTTTAGTAAATAAACAAGTGTGTAGACACTTGTGTCACAAGAAAATTTAACAAAGAAATATTTTTGCGAATCTTGACTAGAAGTTGTGAAACTTCATATTCTTTAAAAATAAAGTTTTTAAGAAACTAAAATTATTTTTAAAGATGGAAAGATTTACTAAATGTGCTAGTGAGTTACTACACATTTTTGTAAATATTCAAGTTAATGAAATGGAGAAATTATTGATTATTGTTGATGATTATTGTTGATAATTGTTGTTGATGATTGATGACGATTTAAAAGAAAATAAACACATGTTTTGAAAATAAACACATGTTGATGACAGTGTGAATGATATTAACGGACCTATAATCCAATGTAGGATCGAAGAATCGACCTAATGAGTCAATCAGAAGAGTTCTAGTCTAGATCAGAGGCGGAATTCAATGATTCGGACATGATTGCAGCTTGTTTAACACTAGGAATCACTTTAACTGTCGTTAGTATTGATTTGAAAGCTTTTACAGATCGTACGACACTTCGGCAGCACCACGACTCCGGAATCAGAATGTTACAAATGAAGACCCAAGCTCATCTATATATAGGGCAAGGCAGGTCGCACGAACCACTCACACCAGGTGGGTCCAGGTCGCACGAACTGGCATGTAGTCAGTTCGCACGAACTGCTCAGTTCGTGTGAGATGATTAGTTACGGCCTGTTTCCCGTTTCTATTGTACAACGTGTCTTGGTCTATCTATTCTATTACAAGACTCGATACAAGACGAAGTCAACAGACATATGCACCATCATCCAAGCTCCAATTCCTAAAAGAAGAAGAACCGCTTCTTACGGTTGTTCTTATAAAGAATTCTTGGCATGCAAACCAATAGAATTCTCTGGAAATGAAGGAGCCATTGCAGCCTTACGTTGGATAGAAAAGACAGAAGAAGTCATAAAAATAAGTAAATGTGCAGACGAAGATAAGATTATGTTTGCTTCTAATCTTTTCAAAAATATAGCCTTAGAATGGTGGAATACTATTCTCCAATCTAAGGGAAGTGACAAAGTTTATAATATGGAACGGATCAACTTTAAGGAAATCGTTGAAAGAAAATTCTGTCCTCCTAATGAAAAGGAACAAATCGCCAATAAGTTCCTAAATCTTAAAATGACTGGAATAGACTGCAAAGGTTACACTACCATATTCTTCGAATATGCTAGGATAGTGCCAACCTTAGCCTCACCTGAGCCAGTGTTAATCTCCCGTTATATTTGGGGATTAATTAGTGAGATTAGACACATAGTCAAGGTAGCTAGACCGTAAACCATAGAAGAAGCAGTAGAACTAGCCAATACCTTGACTGATGAATTAGTACGTACTCAAGAGGAAAACCAGAGAAAGAACCTAGCTCAAAAGCTTACCCAGGTATTTCAGTACGGTAATTCCAACCATGGGAAAGGTATAGGTTCTTCCTCTACACCCTACTATAGGTATTGCAAAAGAAAGCATTCTGGAAGATGCTCCATATACTGCAAATTTTGCAAAATATCTGGACACAAGGAAGAAGACTGTAGGAGGAAACTTAGTAATAGGATATGCTTCAATTGTGGAGAAACTGGGCACATCAAACCGAACTGTCCGAAACTAGCTCTAGCCACAACCAACAAGGCTAAGACAACTGAAGCGCCTAAGAAAAATGCTAGAACCTTTGTTCTGACAGCTGAGCAAACCAAGATGATTCCGGATGTGATTGTCGGTACGTTCTTAGTTAATAATATATTTGCCAAAGTATTATTTGACTCTGGTGCAAACCAAAGTTTTATCAATACTTCTTTCTACAAACTTCTTGACCAAACCCTTAGCCAAACTTCAACAAGATTGTCTGGTAGAGACAGCCAACGGAGAATCCATTAAGATAAGTGAAATCTTGCAGGGAGCAAGAATAGAAATCCTAAACCATCATTTCTTTGCTAACCTTTACCCAATGAATCTAGCCGGATTCGATGTTGTACTAGGAATGGATTGGTTGGTAGCCAATCGTGCCAGTATTTTATGTGATCAAAAGTCAGTACAAGTAAGTAACTCAAGTGGTAAAAATATCACAATTAAAGGAAATAAGCTAATCAGACCGACAAAGTTCATCTCTGTGATGAAAGCTGCAAGTTATGAAAGGAAAGGAAGAATAGTATATATGATTTTCGTAATAATTAAAACTAAAGGAAAAGAATAAAAAGATATTCCTGTAATATCTAAATTCTCAGAGGTTTTTCCAGAAGAAATACCTGGATTACCGCCTGATAGAGAGGTTGAATTTAGAATTCACCTAATACCTGGAATGGCACCGATTGCCAAAGGAGATGCAGGAACTGAAGAAACAATTGGACGAACTTCTTGACAAAGGTTTTATACAACCAAGTTCATCACCATGGGGAGCACTGGTGTTGTTCGTTAAGATGAAAGACGGATCGATGCGTATGTGCATTGATTACCGAGAATTGAACAAGGCTACGATTAGGAATCGATACCCACTGCCGAGAATCGATGATATGTTCGATCAACTTCAAGGAGCTCGATTCTTTTCTAAGATCGACTTACGCTCGTGATATCATCAACTGAAAGTACAGGAAGAGGATATTCCTAAAACTGCTTTCAGAACAAGGTACGGTCGTTATGAATTTACAGTCATGCCATTTGGTTTAACCAATGCCCCAGCCGCATTTATGGACATGATGAACAGGATATGTCAACCATACCTGGATACATTCATAATTGTCTCTATAGATGATATTCTAATTTACTCTAAGAGTAAAGAGGAATATGCAGCGCATCTGCATACACTTCTGACATTGTTGAGAAAAGAGAAGCTTTATGCTAAATTCTCAAAATGTGAATTTTGGTTACAAGAAGTGCAATTCATTGGACATCTGGTTAATCATGAAGGAATTCATGTGGATCCCACAAAGATCGAGGCGATTACCAAGTGGAAAATCCCTGAGTCGCCAACAGAAGTACGAAGTTTTCTTGGACTGGCAGGATATTATAGACGGTTTATCCGAGATTTCTCTAGAATAGCCATTCCATTAACCAAATTGACCTGCAAATCAGTTAAGTTTGAATGGGGACCGAAACAGGAAGAAACTTTTAAGATTCTTAAGAAAAGGTTAACCAACGCACCCATACTTGCATTACCAGGAGGAACTGAAGACTTTATAGTCTATTGTAATACGTCTAAGTTAGGATATGGATGTGTGTTGATGCAACGCAAAAGGTTATAGCTTATGCCTCTAGACAACTTAAGAAACTTGAAGAGAATTATACAACCCATGATCTAGAGTTAGGATCCATAGTTTTTGCCCTTAGGATTTGGAGACACTATTTATATGGAAATAAATTTGTTGTCTTCACCGATCATAAGAGTTTAAGGTATATTTTTGGGCAAAAAGAATTAAATATGAGACAGAGACACTGGATGGAAGTTCTTAGTGATTATGATTGTGATAGTCAGTATCATGCTGGGAAAGCTAATGTAGTAGCTGATGCTTTAAGTCGAAAGTATCATGAAAAGCCGAAACGAGTACGTTCTTTTAGATTAAGTCTACAAGTAGGTTTAAATGATCAAATTAGAAAAATACAGAAAACAGCAATCAAGGACGATGCTGATAATTTAAAAGGAATGATAAAGGAATTAGAACAAGGAACAGATGGAATTTGGAAGTTCCATAAGAAAAGGATGTGGATACCTAAACAAGTAAACCTACGCCACAAAATTCTAGAAGAAGCTCATAAGTCTAAGTATACGATACATCCCGGAAGTGATAAGATGTATCAAGATCTAAGGAAGAATTCTGGTGGATACGAATGAAAAAGGATATAGCAAACTACGTTGCTAAGTGTCTGACTTGTTCACAAGTTAAAGCTGGTCATCAGAAACCCTCAGCACTATTGCAACAATTAGAGATGCCAATATGGAAATGGGAATTGATAACAATAGACTTTGTTACCAAATTACCCAAAACAAGAAAAGGAAATGATACAATCTGGGTGATTGTAGACAGATTGACCAAATCTGCTTATTTCTTACCAATGAAGGAAACTTTCAGTATGGAACACTTAGCTAAGATATATGTAAATGAAATAGTTTCATTACATGGAATTCCTTTATCTATTGTATTTGATAGAGATAGCAGTTTTACTTCTCATTTTTTGACAAGTTTCCAAAAAGCAATGGGAACCTGGTTAAATCTAAGCACTGCTTATCATCCACAGACGGACGGACAAAGCGAAAGGACATACAAACAGTGGAAAATATGCTTAGAGTATGTGTAATTGATTTTGGAGGAAATTGGGATGACTATTTACCACTAATAGAATTTTCCTACAATAACAGCTATCATACTAGCATTAATGCTGCACCTTTTGAAGCACTTTATGGGCAAAAGTGCAGAACTCCAGCCTGTTGGGCAGAAATTGGAGAAAAGCAATTATCTGGACTAGAGATAGTGCAAGAAACAATAGATAAGATAATTCAAGTCAAGGAAAGATTAAAAGCAGCACGAGATCATCAAAAGAGTTATGTAGACAACAAACGATAACCTTTAGAGTTTCAAGTAGGAGATAAGTATTATTAAGATTTTCTCCATGTAAAGGAATAGTCAGATTCGTTAAAAGAGGAAAGTTGAGCCCCAGGTATGTTGGACCTTTTAAGATTATTAGAAGAATAGGACCTGTAGCCTATCAGCTACAACTGCCAGATGAAATGGCAGGAATACATGATGTGTTTCATGTATGTAATCTAAAAGGTGTTTAGCAGATGAATCATTAGTGATACCTCTTAAGGACATAGAGGTAAATGAGAAACTTAAGTTTATCGAGAAAACCCATTCAGATTGAAGATAGAAAGATCAAGAATCTCAAACACAAGAGATTAGTTCTGGTCAAAGTAAAATGGGATTCCAAGAGAGGACCAGAATACACTTGGGAATTCGAGTCAGAGATGCAAAGGAAATACCCACACCTGTTCCTGTAGACCTCGAGGACAAGACTAAAACAAGGTGGGGAGGATATAACAACCCTCCTAGAACCCTTAACGTGACCCTAAAAACGTTCCTTACATGCCCCGTATGCGAGAAACGATCCCAGAATACCTTTATATTTATAAAAATCAAATAAAAATCATTCCTCGCCTCGCTCGCGGGCCGCGCCCCAGTCCTTTGGGTCTGTCACGGGGCGCGACACTCAGTTACTTGCCGAGCACCTGGTCCGACACGTGTCTGGTGACATGGCGAGCCTACACCCTTGAATCGACCAAGCTAGGGCCTAGCCTAGAAACCTCGCGGGCCGCGAAAGACTTGGCCAAGTTTATCGCGGGGCATGAGCCGCCCTAGTCCAGCCCTATAAATTCAGGTGATCTGCTCATTTGTTCAGTCGTTCAAATCAAATTCTCTCTCAATATTCTGTAGGCAATTATTATACCCGGGCATAATACTCACTATAAAGCGAAGCTCTGACTCGTTGTAAGTACTATAACCCTGCTATTACCCTACACGATCGATTTAGGGCTCCCTAACGCATGTCAAGGCTCTGCCTGACTCAGTCGTTGGAGTTCTGTCTCGTGTTACACCTGATTGACCTAGGATTCTGTAATGCATGTCAAGGCTCTGCCTGACTCAGTCATTGGAATTCTGTCTCGAGTGGTAAGGTTAATGTGATTTGGGTTATTTTACTAACACTTGTGCATTGTTTAATTTTAAGAGATAATAACCAGGAGAATCACCAGGAAGCTATAATATTATCACCTAAGTTAGCAGTGTGAGTACATTCTCTTTTTGTAAATCTTTTTGTGAGTCAAAATGTTTTACCAAAACCTCAAATATTTTAAGATTATAATTAACGGTGATTTAGTCTATGTATTCTACAATTAGTGCCGGTATGTTGGGGTTTTGTATACAAAATGTGAAAGACGTTACCATTGGACGACAAGTAGCCAATGAGTAATATGACCCACCAGTCAGGATTCACAGTACTGAATGAGTAACTGTGTAGATATAAACATTGTAATCGCTCTCAATACTGTGAAATTATAAAAGCTGTTTTGATTAAACTGGAATGCACTCGCCAGTATTTCTTGCTGATAAACTGTGTTTAAAACGCGTTTCAGGTAACACAATGTGAAAGTCAAATAGAAGCCAGCTGGAGAGCACAGAAGGCTTGGAAAAGTGGCTATAAAAGTTATCTAAATAAAAAGGAGTTTTTATTTTAAATAATTAGGGTTTATCCCTACAAATGTATTATCAAATGAATTTGGATTTTATCCCAAAGATTTGTTATAAAAAGTTTGGCGTTTTTCTCTATTAAAAATATTTCCTAACTATGTTCCTGATGTATTCCGCTGCCAAATTAATAAACACCGATACCACTGATCTGGATCTCGCAGCACCCGCTCCCGGGGTAGGGGTCGGGGGTTGCGACATATGAAGCTGAAAAATGCTTGCTACAACCGTCCAAGTATGTTACGGCCCTCGGCACCACGACAGCGCCGCCACTGTCTTGGTGACTTTACCACTACCGGTTACCTCGCACTAAAACCCGAATCCACCAGAACTGATCCAAATCTTGAACCAAGATATGACCCGAAACGGAACCACCACCACTACGGTCGCCGCCGACCGGCCCCACCGCCGCGACTATGGCAGCCGTTTGCCCGTCGACACTACCACCAACATCATCATCATCTCAACAACATCAGCATCATCATGGATGATAGCGATAACATCATCATCATCGATCATGAGAAAATAAAAGGAAAAAGAAAACGAGAAGAAAAGGGAACACCGGTTCTTACTGGAATTTCATTGAAAAAGAATGGGTACCGCTGCCGATTCCGCCGTCGTCGGAATCCTTCGTCGGCTCATCACCGGCCTCCGTCGTATCCCTCTCTCTGACTCTCTCCTCTGTCGATCTCTCTCCTGCTGGGTGTATGTGTGTAACGGATATTATGAAGTAGAAGGACATAGGGAGTTTATGTGGTGTGTTCAAGGAGAAACGGGGTTGGGGGTGTTACTGGTGTCTCGTCTGAGGAGAGGCGCCGACAGTCGGCCGGCTTTTTACTCCGATGACCAGAGCAGAGAGAGAGGAAGGAGGTGTCGGCTGTGGGTGTGTGGGTGTTTAGGGTTTTGAAATGAAGTGGGGTGAAGATGATTTGATTATAAAGTTAGATTTTCAAATAGGCTAGGGCTTGGGCCCGTGTGTATGGATCCGCATAACCTAATGTGTCTAGCTAAGCCCAAACGCTCGGTTATTAATCATGAATAATTATAACGGCTGATAGTTATTCATGTGTGCGTTAAATCAAATGCGTTTGATTTGGGTTATTGTTAAGAGACTTGTTTCTCTCGACGCAGTCATTATTTTTTAATAATAATAATAATAATAATAATAATAATAATAATAATAATAATAATAATAATGATGACAATAATAATAATAAATAAGAATAACAATAACATATCCTTCTCTCGACAATTAGGGTCGAGAGTACGGGTTGTCACATTCTCCCCATGTTATAGGAATTTCATCCTCGAAATTTAAGCTAAGATATACGATACACTCTACTCATAGATTTTTCAATAACCTTTGGTCATATGTATATACACATAGTTTCACGAAAGTTCACAAAACGAACATGTAAGCCACATAGCATATAAGGTCACATAATACGTAAAGTCACGTATCAAAAAAAAATTCATAGAGTTTGTACGTATTTAACGTAGTATAGAATTTCACGAAATTAATCATCAAAGAAACATGTAGGATAACCCGAAGTGCCACATGATCCCCAAATTCAAAGAAATTTTTGTCCCGAAATTTAGTGTGTGGCCACTGACAAGCTAGTATGTTTAAACGTTTTTGCGGGGAGTCACATCATCCCCCTGTTGGTTTGGAATTTCGTCCTGAAATTCAGTTGTAGCCTCAGTGCTGGGTGTATTGTTTATAAACAACTGGGGATACTTGTGCATCATTTGGTCTTCCCATTCCCAGGCAAACTCTGAGCCACGGCGCGAGTTCCAACGAACTCGGACTATTGGTATGTTGCTACGCTTGAGGGTTTTGATTTATTGATCCATGATCTCAAGCGGTTCCTCAACGAAAGGTAGTTGGTCATCGATTGTGAGTTCCTTAAAAGGAAGGATGAGTGTTTCATCTGACAGACACTGCTTCAGATTCGACACGTGAAAAACGTTGTGCACCATACTCAGCTTTTCAGGCAGGTTTAGTTTATACGATACCTTACCGATTCTCTCGGTAATCTCGAAAAAGCCATATAACGCGGATTAAGATTGCCCTTTTTTTCCCAAAGCACACCACACCTTTCCAAGGAGAGACTTTTATGTCACACCCCCAAAATCCACACGCGGAGTACCACCGCTTGGAGGCGTGACATGACCAGGATCAAGCCACCAATCATATTGAACATATAAGTAATAAGTAAAAGTAAATGTAATCCATCACAATACAATTGGTGTTCAATCAAAAACATAGTATAGGTAGCGGAAGCATAGTATGAAAATCCAAAACAAGTGTTTAGTTTAAAGAGTCATAAAGTTTTCATCAAAACATCCACAATCCGTGCCCAGAATAACCGCGCCTCACGTGTAAGCTCCATGAGTACCTATGGTCCTGCAAGGCATGTAACAGAAAGTCAACAACTAGTTGAGCGAGTTCACAGTTGGTTGTTTAGTTATAGTGTTCGTTTCGTAAACCGTATGTTTGTTTAGTAACCAATGTATCATGTTTGTTTGTATCGCAGCCTTCCCGGCATGTGTGCGAAGATTAGTGGGGGTCTCCCATGTTTTCTAGACTAGGTATATTTGTATCGCAGCCCACCCGGCATACGTGCGAAGTTTAGAGTATGGTTCGCAGCCATTCCAGGTATGTGTGCGAAGATTTGTTCTATTATCGCAGCCATTCCCGACGTGTGTGCGAAGATTAGTTCTATTATCGCAGCCATTCCCGGCGTGTGTGCGAAGAGAAGTATATGTATCACTAGTCTAGCAGTACCTACCAATAACCTTCCTCTCCCGAGGCCTATGGTATGTAATTCCGAAAACAATTTAAGCATAAGTAATCATCCAATCCCATTCCCAACCCCGGGAATCCCATGCCTTGGTAAGAGTGTGAACTCACCTTAGTTTGCTCGGTATGATAAGCTACGTTTTTACAGTTGATCAATCAAGTCCTAGCATGGTTATCAAAGCCAATCAGTTTCACATAAACTCAAGTCATGTAGTTCACGTATTCATTGTACCATAGAACACATTTAATGCACATGCAACTCACACATGTAATTCCAGTCATGACGGTTAATCTATTCACCTAGTGCCACCGAATGATCGCTTAACATGTAACAGCTCAACACATTACATACATATAAGATTTGCCCACATACCTCAAGTCCAACTATTAGGCATGTGCGGCCCCAAATCAACTCCCAACAATATCAATTCACAAACATCTAGTTATCATCTAATAGTTACTCGTTGTAATTATGAAATCAATTCAAGCAATTTTGTTAAGACTATCATCATCATGAAAGCAATACACCTCGTAGACATGTTAACTAACCCTAACTCGTCGATTTATATTGTACTAGTCATCATCACCATCGCATGCACCACACCAACCATTAATATGAAAATCGGTCATCAACATGTTACTAACTAACTCAAAGTTTCAGTTTCAGAATATAAACCACACACAAATCAAAAATAACTTATCATATAATGGCCGACATAGTTGATATACTCACATATGAGTCTGACAACTTTCTGAACTTCAGAAAGACATGCGCAAGTAATCAGTGGCCGACAACTTATATTCAAACACAGATTTAATCGGAAGCCTTATCACTTACTAATCATTCAACATTTATTAACAGCGGCCCAATAGAAGTTGATTTCAATCAAAGACAATACTGATTTCACATGGCAATTTTGTTTAGTCAAAAAGTGGTCAGATCTCAAATCAGTTTGAAAAGTCCCTATTGTTTCATGTGGCCGATTACTTGTTTTCCATTCTACCAGCCTACTTCTATCATATAGTATAGTTATCACATGACACATTTAGATACTTTATGTTAACCAAGAAACATATATAACAAGATCAAATGAGTAGAATTTAGCATGAATACGAATCACTAACCACAAGGCTTGTTCCAATAGAATGAGGTTTCGAAGAGGGGAAGGTGCCCACTGTCGTCGCAACAAGAAGGGATAGGGTTAGGCTTTGTTAATTAACTTTCACGTAAAGGTTGGAAATCATAAATAACTAATCCACTACTGGGCCTAAAGCCCAATAGATTTCGTTGGCCACATGTTGGACGAAAACACCTAGTGTTTTCGGCTAGGTGATTTCGTGAAGGGTGTTTTCGGCTAGAAGGTGTTTCAAGTAGTGATCAACATTTATTAATTATATAACACATATTATTGTAAATACAGAATATACATCTCTATGTAGGTGGGTGTTTCGGGTGTGGGTATTTCGGCTAGGAATCCATCTCTTGTTTTATTTATAAAACATAAATTAACACCACAATATTATAATCATACACAATAAATGCACATCAAGTATATATATCAAACACACTTATAAGGCACACCAAATATAACATATCACCCACAATGCGATTTAACATAATACATACGTATACAGTTATGAAACGAACAAGTCGTGTAAACAAACAACTTAACAATTAACGTGCAATTAATGCGAAGATGGAATCTTGGAAACTCGAGTTGTCACATTATCTCCAACTTGAAAGAAATTTCGTCCCGAAATTTAGCACGTGGTTACTGAGGAAGCTAGTTGTGTTGTGTAGTTTACTGGTTTTCCTGGGGTGTCACATCATCCCCCCGTTGATTTGGAATTTCGTCCCGAAATTCAGTAGTAGCTTCAGCCTCAGTAGTAGTTGCACTGTTTCCGAATAACTGGGGATACTTGAGTTTCATTTGATCTTCTCGTTCCCAGGTAAACTCTGGGCCACGATGGGAGTTCCATCGAACTCGAACAAGAGGTATTCTAGTGTGCTTGAGGACCTTAACATCCCGGTCCATGATTTCAACTGGTTCCTCGACGAATCGCAACTGCACGTCGATAGTGAGCTCCTTCAAAGGAACTATGAGGGTCTCATCTGACAAACACTTCTTCAGATTCGACACGTGGAAAACGTTGTGAACTGCACTGAGTTCAGCTGGTAAGTTCAGTCTGTAGGCCACTTTGCCTATTTTCTCAATGATTTCGAATGGTCCGACGTATCGCGGATTGAGCTTGCCTCGTTTGCCAAAACGAACCACACCCTTCCAGGGTGAAACTTTGAGTAGCACTCGATCCCCAACCTGGAACTCGAGTGGTTTCCTGTCTTTATCGGCGTATGCTTTCTGACGGTCACGAGCTGCCGCCATGCGTTGTCGTATCTGAGCGATCTTTTCAGTAGTATCAACTACGAGTTCTGGGCCCGTAATCTGACTATCACCCACCTCTGCCCAACAAAGAGGTGATCGGCATTTACGCCCGTACAATGCCTCGAATGGAGCGGCTTGAATGCTGGTGTGGTAACTGTTGTTATACGAGAACTCCACTAATGGAAGATGTTTTTCCCAGCCGTTGCCGAAATCGATTACACATGCACAAAGCATGTCTTCTAAAGTTTGAATAGTGCGCTCAGACTGCCCATCTGTCTGAGGGTGATAAGCTGTGCTCATGTCTAAACGAGAGCCAAAAGATTTGTGCATTGCTTGCCACAGTTCTGAAGTAAAACGTGCGTCACGATCAGAGATAATAGAGGTTGGCACCCCGTGCCTTGAAACCACTTCTTTTAAGTAGATGTCTGCTAAGGTAGAGAACTTGTATGTTTCCTTAATAGCCAGGAAGTGTGCAGACTTAGTGAGTCGATCCACGTTCACCCAAATAGTATCATTACCACGTTGAGATCTAGGCAGGCCAGTAACGAAATCCATGGAAATTTGTTCCCATTTCCATTGTAGTATCTCTGGTTGTTGGAGTAGGCCCGATGGTTTCTGATATTCCGATTTGACTCTCGCACAAGTCAAACACTTGCTAACGTAAGTTGCTATATGAGCTTTCATGCTAGGCCACCAATATGTAGTTCTCAAGTCGTGGTACATCTTATCTGAACCAGGATGTACTGAGTAGCGAGACTTATGAGCTTCATCCATTACAAGCTCGCGTAAGTTGCCATAGAGTGGGACCCAAATGCGTCCTGTTACATAGTAGGCGCCGTCTGCCTTTTGTTCTAACCGTTGACTTGAGCCACGTAGGGCTTCAGCCCTGACGTTTTCTGTTTTCAATGCTTCTACCTGAGCATCTCGTATCTGTGAAGAAAGACTAGACTGAATAGTGAGTTGCAACGCTCGTACACGCCTAGGTGTAGTATCCTTTCGACTGAGGGCGTCAGCCACCACATTGGCTTTGCCCGGATGGTAATTTATAGCACATTCGTAATCGTTCAGTAGCTCGACCCATCGACGCTGACGCATGTTTAATTCCTTCTGTTTGAAGATATGCTCGAGACTCCTGTGATCGGTGTATATAGTACACTTGGTACCGTACAGGTAATGTCGCCATATCTTGAGCGCAAAAACAACAGCTCCCAGCTCTAAATCATGTGTAGTGTAATTCCGTTCGTGAATCTTAAGTTGGCGCGAAGCATAAGCAGTGACTTTATCCCGTTGCATCAACGCACATCCAAGACCTTGGATGGATGCGTCGCAGTAGACTACAAAATCGTCCGTGCCTTCAGGCAATGAGAGGATAGGTGCGCTACAAGTCTATTCTTTAAGTGCTGAAACGTTGTTTCCTGTGTATTACCCCAACGATAAGCAACACCTTTCTGTGTCAGTAGTGTAAGCGGCTGTGCAATCTTTGAGAAGTCTTTGATGAACCGTCTGTAATAACCCGCCAAACCCAAGAATTGGCGTATTTCGGTTGGTGTGTGAGGTGCAGGCTAGTTCTTGATCGAATCTACCTTGGACGGATCAACATGAATCCCATCCTTGTTTACCTCGTGGCCTAGGAAGTGGACTTCACAAAGCCAGAAGTCGCATTTTGAAAACTTGGCGTACAGTTGTTCCGTTCGCAGGAGTTCCAAAATGAGTCGTAAGTGATGCTCGTGTTCCTCCTGACTCTTGGAGTAAATCAAAATGTCGTCGATAAATACAATAACGAACTTATCCAAATAGGGCTTGCACACCCTGTTCATAAGATCCATGAAGACTCCAGGCGCGTTTGTTAGCCCGAATGGCATAACCAGAAACTCATAATGGCCGTAGCGTGTTCTGAGTGCTGTTTTGGAGACGTCCTCATCCCGGACTCTTAGTTGATGATAGCCTGACCTCAGGTCAATCTTCGAGTAATAGCTCGACCCTTGCAACTGGTCGAATAAGTCGTCGATGCGTGGAAGAGGATAGCGATTCTTCACAGTCACCTTGTTCAGTTCGCGGTAATCAATACACATGCGGAAGGTACCGTCTTTCTTCTTCACAAATAATACTGGAGCTCCCCAGGGCGAAGAGCTAGGACGTATGAAACCCTTTTCCAAAAGTTCTTGCAATTTCTTAGATAGTTCCTCCAGTTCAGTTGGAGCTAAGCGATAAGGTGCTCGAGCTATGGGTGCTGCTCCTGGAGCTAGCTCGATCTGAAATTCGACCTGGCGATGAGGCGGTAACCCAGGTAACTCTTCAGGAAACACTTGAGGAAAGTGACGTACAACTGGAATATCCTCTAACTTCTTCTCTTTCGTCGTTGTATCAGTAACGAGTGCTAATATAGCTGTGTGGCCCTTTCGCAAACACTTCTGTGCCTTCAAGAAGGAGATGATGCCACTCACGACACCACTCTTGTCGCCTTGAACTTCGAGAGGTTCTTTACCAGAACGGGGAATACGAATGATCTTCTCCTTGCATAGGATCTCTGCTTGTTGTTGGGATAACCAATCCACCCCAATGACGATGTCGAAACTACCCAAGACTATAGGAATGAGGTTGATTGAGAAAGTCTGACCAGCTAAGACGAGGTTACAACCCTTGACTATGTGACCACTGTGGTGCCTGTTGCATCTGTTGCACTTCGGGAGGTTTCCTCGATATCCACCCTGCCCTTGAATACCAGAAGATTGTTGACCAGGGCTCTGGTAGTCATCAATCTTTCGCTGCTGTGCCTGGGACTAAACTGAAGTCGAACCCTTGCTGGAGGTTCCATCCCACTTTCGTTTATTGTCACTGGGTGTAGCAGTAGTAGTAGTAGCAGTAGCACTTACACGCTTAGGCAGTCTGTTCTGTTCTACTGCCTGGTCCGTGGGTCGATGAGCAAGACGAGTAACATCCTGAATGGTAGCAAGGTTGGCAGAAGTCACATGACTTTGAATCTCTGGTACTAAGCCTTTGAGGTACAGCTCAATGCGTTTGATGGGAGGATCCACCATAATTGGACATATCACTGCCAATTCCTTGGATCGTTTAGCGTACGCTTCTATCTCTGACCCCGTCATCTTCAGGTTAAAGAACTCCACTTCCAACTAGTGGATGTCATCACGACTACAGTATTCACGTTTGATTCAGTTCCTTAGTATCACTTCATGGGGTGGCATTAGCAGCCGCCAGCCCCAGTATCTGAACTTGCGCGTTCCACCAAGTTAGCGCAGTGCCTTCGAGAGTACCAGTGGCATATTGCTCCCTACGAGCCTCGGGGCATTCACACATTTCAAAGATCGATTTCGAGCTTCTCGAACCAGTGGAGGAGTCCAACGGCCCCTTTAGTGCCACTGAAAGTACTAGGACGACAGTCCTTGAACGTCTTGAATGTGCATACAGGTGGCTGAGCGTGTTGACCTGTCGTGTGCGTAAGAGTAAACATACTTGAGCACGAGTGTTGGTTTATGAGAGTAGGATCTAAAGATCCTAGAGTAAGTGGTGATGGCAGGCTACACCTCCGGCCTAGGCAGCTGCGAGTGCAACAGTAACTTGTCCAGTGATCAAAGCCGCCAACTGGGCTTGAGTTAAGTTAACGCGTCCACTCATGATCTTGATATCAAAGAGAACATGAGTGAGAGAGGTTCGCAAAAGTGCGATGACAGAAGAGAGTAAGCACATAAGTGTTTCAATCAACAGTTGTTACGTTTATCTAAGCATACCATGAGCAAAGTTCTATGTAATCTAGCAAGTAGGCAATGTAAACATAAATCATATCACCTAGAATCTCGAGTCTTACACGTGGAGCGAAGCGTCGTTGTGGATCGTTGGGCACTGTTCAGGTTATAGTCTGGTTTTAACAAAAACTTTTTCCCTTATTAAAACCAAGTTCACTATAACCAATGGCTCTGACACCAATCTGTCACACCCCCAAAATCCACACGCGGAGTACCACCGCTTGGAGGCGTGACATGACCAGGATCAAGCCACCAATCATATTGAACATATAAGTAATAAGTAAAAGTAAATGTAATCCATCACAATACAATTGGTGTTCAATCAAAAACATAGTATCGGTAGCGGAAGCATAGTATGAAAATCCAACACAAGTGTTTAGTTTAAAGAGTCATAAAGTTTTCATCAAAACATCCACAATCCGTGCCCACAACGACCGCGCCTCCCGTGCAAGCTCCATGAGTACCTATGGTCCTACAAGGCATGTAACAGAAAGTCAACAACTAGTTGAGCGAGTTCACAGTTGGTTGTTTAGTTATAGTGTTCGTTTCGTAAACCGTATGTTTGTTTAGTAACCAATGTATCATGTTTGTTTGTATCGCAGCCTTCCCGGCATGTGTGCGAAGATTAGTGGGGGTCTCCCATGTTTTCTAGACTAGGTATATTTGTATCGCAGCCCACCCGGCATGCGTGCGAAGTTTAGAGTATGGTTCGCAGCCATTCCAGGCATGTGTGCGAAGATTAGTTCTATTATCGCAGCCATTCCCGGTGTGTGTGAGAAGATTAGTTCTATTATCGCAGCCATTCCCGGTGTGTGTGCGAAGAGAAGTATATGTATCACTCGTCTAGCAGTACCTACCAATAACCTTCCTCACCCGAGGCCTATGGTATGTAATTCCGAAAACATTTTAAGCATAAGTAATCATCCAATCCCATTCCCAACCCCGGGAATCCCATGCCTTGGTAAGAGTGTGAACTCACCTTAGTTTGCTCGGTATGATAAGCTACGTTTTTACAGTTGATCAATCAAGTCCTAGCATGGTTATCAAAGCCAATCAGTTTCACATAAACTCAAGTCATGTAGTTCACGTATTCATTGTACCATAGAACACATTTAATGCACATGCAACTCACACATGTAATTCCAGTCATGACGGTTAATCTATTCACCTAGTGCCACCGAATGATCGCTTAACATGTAACAGCTCAACACATTACATACATATAAGATTTGCCCACATACCTCAAGTCCATCTATTAGGCATGTGCGGCCCCAAATCAACTCCCAACAATATCAATTCACAAACCTCTAGTTGTCATCTAATAGTTACTCTTTGTAATTATGAAATCAATTCAAGCAATTTTGTTAAGACTATCATCATCATGAAAACAATACACCTCGTAGACATGTTAACTAACCCTAACTCATCGATTTATATTGTACTAGTCATCATCACCATCGCATGCACCACACCAACCATTAATATGCAAATCGGTCATCAACATGTTACTAACTAACCCAAAGTTTCAGTTTCAGAATATAAACCACACACAAATCAAAAATAACTTCTCATGTAATGGCCGACATAGTTTATATACTCACATATGAGTCTGACAACTTTCTGAACTTCAGAAACACATGCGCAAGTAATCAGTGGCCGACAACTTATATTCAAACACAGATTTAATCGGAAGCCTTATCACTTACCTAATCATTCAACATTTATTAACAGCGGCCCAATAGAAGTTGATTAACATCAGAATTGTCAGCCATCATTCAACTAAGACATCATTTAATATTGTCTGATCACTACTAGTTCAGCCCATGTGTTAATTTTGCAAGGTCCAATAGTGATGTGGATTAGTGGATTTGAGTCAGAAGGTTATTATTGGTTCAATCCAAGACAATACTGATTTCACATGGCAATTTTGTTTAGTCAAAAAGTGGTCAGATCTCAAATCAGTTTGAAAAGTCCCTATTGTTTCATGTGGCCGATTACTTGTTTTCCATTCTACCAGCCTACTTCTATCATATAGTATAGTTATCACATGACACATGTAGATACTTTATGTTAACCAAGAAACATATATAACAAGATCAAATGAGTAGAATCACTAACCACAAGGCTTGTTCCAATAGAATGAGGTTTCGAAGAGGGGAAAGGTGCCCACTGCCGTCGCAACAAGAAGGGATACGAATCTGTTTAAGGGAATTGTGTTAAACACAAGCCCGGTTTCAATCGTTTCCTGTTTTACATCTTCTTTTATACTTCTGATCCATTTGCTGTTCTGGTCAGTGGTTTCAAACAGTGGTTGACCAGTGCTTACGGATCAGTGGTTGATCAGTGTTTACTGATCAGTTGTTTCAGATCAGCTGTTTATTGATCAGCTGTTTCAGATCAGTTGTTTCAGATCAGTTGCATCAGATCAGCTGTTTACTGATCAGCTGTTTCAGATCAGTTGTTTACTGATCAGTTGTTTCAGATCAGTTGCATCAGATCAGCTGTTTACTGATCAGCTGTTTCAGATCAGTTGTTTACTGATCAGTTGTTTCAGATCAGTTGTTTACTGATCAGTTGTTTCTGATCAGTTGTTTCAGATCAGTGGTTATTTTTTCTAACAAACTTAAACAGATTATATTTACTGATTGTTCTTATTCTTTTCAGAATGGAATCCCAGCCGATGACTACTGCTGTTTCTACTGTCATGACCAGTGCTGTTTCTGCGGTCATGACTTCTGCTGTTACCGTCACTACCGGTCTGGTGACACCACTGCCTAATGCAGTGTCGCATGCTGAGAAACCAGAGAAATTCAGTGGTGTGAATTTCAAACAGTGGCAGCAAAAGATGTTCTTTTATCTGACCACGCTGAATCTGGCAAGGTTCTTGACTGAACCTAAACCCCATGTGGATGAAGGGGAAATGGACGCTCAAAATGTGAGCGCGATGCATGCTTGGAATCATTCGGATTTCCTGTGCCGCAATTTTATCTTGAATGGTTTGGTGGACACATTGTATAATGTATATTGCAAAGCCAAGACTGCCAAAGAATTATGGGAGTCGTTGGATCGCAAATACAAAACAGAAGATGCGGGCACTAAGAAATTCGTGGTGGCTAAGGTCTTGGACTTTAAAATGATAGATGCAAAAACTGTCATGAGTCAAGTCCAAGAATTGCAAGTTATTCTTCATGATATTCATGCGGAAGGAATGGTTCTCAGTGAGACATTCCAAGTTGCATCAATGATTGAAAAACTGCCACCAAGTTGGGTTGATTTCAAGAACTATCTCAAGCATAAGCGAAAGGAGATGACCATTGAAGATCTTGTTGTTCGTCTTCGGATTGAAGAAGATAACAAAGTGGCCCTAAAAAAGGTTGATGGTCCTGAAACTGTGAAGGCCAATCTTGTTGAACATGGGCAATCTTCGAAGGGAAAAAACAGTGGAAAGGGCGGGAAGAAAAGTCATGGGAAACGCTCCAACCTTGGTCCTAAGGGGGGAGTTGGGAAAAAGAAGTTCCTTGGAACTTGTTACAATTGTCAAAAGCAAGGCCACAAGGCTAGCGAATGCAAGCTTCCCAAGAAAAAGGAAAATGCTCAACAAGTGAACATGGTAGATGAAGTTGATAAGCTTGTTGCCATGGTCACGGACCTCTCGATCTTGGTCACGGAAGTGAATATAGTTGGGCAAAATAACAAGGATTGGTGGGTCGATACGGGGGCTACCCGACATGTGTGCTTTGACAAAAGCCTTTTCAACACCTTCAAGGAGGTGACTAATGGAGAAAAGGTTTTCATGGGAAATTCTGCCACGGCAGAAATAAAAGGCGAGGGTAACGTGGTTTTGAAGATGACGCCGGGAAAGGAACTCACCTTGTCCAATGTGTTGTATGTTCCCGAAATTCGTAAGAACCTTGTGTCGGGATGGCAGTTGAACAAGTTTGGGTTTAAAATGGTAATTGAGTCGGATAAGGTCGTGTTGACCAAAAATGGTGTGTATGTTGGTAAGGGCTATGCCCTCAATGGAATGTTTAAACTGAATGTAATTGTCGTGAATGCAATGAAAGAAAACGCTACTAGTTCTACTTATTTGATTGAGTCTTCTAATATTTGGCATGGTAGACTAGGTCACGTAAATTATAATTCCATTCGTCGTTTAATCAAACTTGATTGCATACCAACATTCGATATCGACTCAATTAATAAATGTGAAACTTGCGTAGAAGCAAAACAAACGAAATCGTCATTCAAAAAGGTTGAACGAATCACCGAACCCCTCGAGATGATCCACACTGATGTGTGTGATCTTAAAGCAATTCCTACTCGTGGTGGGAACAAGTACTTCATCACGTTCATTGATGATAGTACAAGGTATTGCTATGTGTACTTACTTAAGAGTAAGGACGAGGCTGTTGACAAGTTCATCTTGTTCAAAGCCGAAGTTGAGAATCAACTAAATCGGAAAATCAAAATCGTAAGGAGTGACCGAGGAGGTGAATTTGTTTCACCTTTTATTGACGTATGTGCAAAGAGTGGAATCATCCACGAACTCAAGGCTCCTTACTCCCCTCAATCAAATGGCATAGCGGAACGTAAAAATCGCACCTTGAAAGAAATGATGAATGCCATGATGATAAGTTCTGGAGTAAACCAAAACATGTGGGGGGAAGCAATCTTGTCGGCGAATTATGTGTTGAACATGATACCTAACAAGAAAAAGAATGTTACGCCTTACGAATTATGGATGGGAAAGAAAGCACCATATAAATCCTTGAAAGTGTGGGGGTGTCTAGCTAAGGTGGTGGTCACACCACCTAAGCGGCTACTAATAGGTCCCAAAACGGTGGATTGTGTATTTATAGGATACACCCGTCCTTATGGTCCTTATCGTTTTATTGTGCATGATTCCAAGAACCCTGGAATATGCAAAGGCACCATAATCGAATCTAAGGATGCATCATGGTTTGAACATGTGTTCCCATGCTTAGATAGAAGTGAACCGAGTTCTTCTAGACCGGTTGAGGAAATTGTTCCCGAGGGTGAAGTTGAAAACGATGAACCTCGAGAACAATCTAAGACTGAGGAAGTTGAAACCAGGAAAAGTAAACGACAAAGGACTGAAAAATCCTTTGGACCTGAGTTTCTTACCTATATGGTAGAAGATGAACCTCAAACGTACCAACAAGCGGTACATTCCTCAGAAGGACCTCAGTGGAGGGAGGCAATCAAAAGTGAGATAGACTCTATCTTACAGAACCATACCTGGGAACTAGTGGATCTTCCTCAAGGATGTAAACCACTAGGATATCGATGGATCTTCAAGAAGAAGATGAAATCAGATGGAACCATCGATAAGTACAAAGCAAGGTTGGTGATCAAAGGATATAAACAGCGAGAAGGTTTAGACTACTTTGATACATATTCGCCAGTTACGCGAATAACATCCATCAGGTTGGTGCTTGCCATTGCCGCCATTAGAAATTTGGAAGTTCACCAAATGGATGTGAAAACAGCTTTCTTGAATGGAATTCTAGAGGAAGAAATCTACATGGAGCAACCCGAAGGCTTCACAGCTATTGGGCAAGAAAAGAAAGTGTGTAAACTTGTGAAATCCCTGTATGGATTGAAACAAGCTCCAAAACAATGGCATCAAAAGTTTGATCATGTCATGTTTGATGCTGGGTTCAAAATCAATGAATGTGACAAGTGTGTGTACGTGAAGGACACATCTGATGGATATGTCATTTTGTGTCTATATGTAGATGATATGCTCATTGCTGGAAGCGATGACAAAATCATAAAATCTACAAAGAACATGCTAAAAGCAAGATTTGACATGAAAGACATGGGTTTTGCGGATGTGATTTTGGGGGTCAAAATCACACGAACCCAAAGTGGACTCGTTTTAAGTCAATCCCACTATGTGGACAAAATTCTTGAGAAGTTCAATGCAAATGACTCTAATGAAGCTAGAACTCCACTTGACACAAGTCAACATCTAGCCAAGAATAGAGGTGAACCCGTAAACTAATTGGAATACTCAAGAATTATTGGTAGCTTGATGTATCTTATGAGTTGTACTAGGCCAGACATAGCATTTGCTGTAAGCAAGCTAAGTAGATACACAAGCAACCCAAGTTCGATGCATTGGAATTGTATCACTCGGTTGCTTCGCTACTTAAGATACACTCGGGAATACGGGTTGCATTATAACAGATATCCAGCAGTTATAGAAGGACACTGCGATGCAAATTGGATATCTGACACGAATGATTCCAGAGCAACAAGTGGGTATGTATTCACACTTGGAGGTGCAGCGATATCGTGGAAATCATCAAAACAAACGGTTATTGCTAGATCCATGATGGAATCTGAGTTCATCGCTTTAGATAAAGCAGGTGAAGAGGCAGAATGGCTACGTCAATTTGTTGAGGATATACCAAGATGGCCTAAGCCGGCAACGGCCATTTGTATACATTGTGATAGCCAATCGGCACTTGGCAGAGCTCGTAGCACAATGTATAATGGTAGGAACAGACATATCAGACGTAGACATAATACGATACGACAACTAATCTCTACAGGAATTATCACTGTTGACTACGTGAGGTCAAAGGATAATATTGCGGATCCGCTGACAAAAGGCCTAAGTAGAGAGTTAGTACAGAAGTCGTCCGTGGGAATGGGACTGAAGCCCTTGAAAAATGAAGTTCATATGATGGAAACCTAACTCAATAGACTGGAGATCCCAAGAATTGAGTTCAATAGGAAAACCTAATTGTATGAATAAGCAAGGTCACTGTGGGGGATAACCCTACGCATTTAATAAGGTAGTTTATTATAAAGATTTATAAACATCCTAGTCCATTCCTAAAAGTGACAAGTGTGAGGCTAAGCCTATGGCTTTTAATGATTCGACTAAAGTAAACATACATAGTGAATCACCTATGTGAGAGAGAAGTGGGGTCGCTTCGAAGGGTATTGTTGGGGCACAATACTTAATGGCTCTCGCAGAACCAGGCATCATGTTCATGACCATAACGAACATAACTATGAGGACTTGACTTTGTCAAGGAGAGTCTTGTGTGAAGTGCATTGTCGTCTACACAAACGGCAGACGAGTTCAAAGACATCGAGTTCTACTCAGAGCTAGTGGGCTAAGTGCATTTCATGAGCGAAGGTTCAAAGGGTAACACCTACCTATCGTATGCAAAACTCAACTGCTGAAATGTAACAAGGAATTATGTTGTTTCTGAGATCGACATCCATTCATGTGGGGGATTGTTGGAAGTTTAGTGTGAATGAAAGTCTCAAGTTGGTAATTCACCTTGTCCCACATCGGTGTGGGAGTGGAAAGATAGGCTATTTATAAGGTGAAACCTTGATGAAGCCTTTGAAGTCTTATGACATGTTTTACCACAAGTCCTACCCGCGCGCACAGGGGGGGTGCAAAAATGGAACCGGATTTAGTTGAACTCGTGTATGCCCGCACGTCCTGCGGACACGAATGCAGTTCCGAAAACCCGGGTCCGCGTGGACCAGTTTTTGCACTCTTGACTTTCTTTTTGAAACTGGAATGAATGAGATCATTATTGACTTTAAGTTTTTTGAAACTGAAATGAATGAATGAGATCATTATTTCTTTTTCAAATCCTAACAGATGCAGTCATGATTATCAGTCAGTTTCGTAACCGATATACACTAATGACCATTATATGGTCTTTATTTATAAGATTTCGGTTATGGGTTCTGGACTATAAATCAAAGATTAGGCTGATCAGTTTAGACACAGAAAAACAACTTCTCTTCTCTCTATCTCTGCAACACAGCTTCTTATTCTTTTCAGGCAAGTGCTCAGGTCCGGCAGTGCGCGGTGCTGCTTCGAACCGGCGTACCCTGGGAACAGACGACGAATCTGTTTAAGGGAATTGTGTTAAACACAAGCCCGGTTTCAATCGTTTCCTGTTTTACATCTTCTTTTATACTTCTGATCCATTTGCTGTTCTGGTCAGTGGTTTCAAACAGTGGTTGACCAGTGCTTACGGATCAGTGGTTGATCAGTGTTTACTGATCAGTTGTTTCAGATCAGCTGTTTACTGATCAGCTGTTTCAGATCAGTTGTTTCAGATCAGTTGCATCAGATCAGCTGTTTACTGATCAGCTGTTTCAGATCAGTTGTTTGCTGATCAGTTGTTTCAGATCAGTTGCATCAGATCAGCTGTTTACTGATCAGCTGTTTCAGATCAGTTGTTTACTGATCAGTTGTTTCAGATCAGTTGTTTACTGATCAGTTGTTTCTGATCAGTTGTTTCAGATCAGTGGTTATTTTTTCTAACAATAGGGTTAGGGTTTGTCAATTAACTTTCACGTAAAGGTTGGAAATCATAAATAACTAATCCACTACTGGGCCTAAAGCCCACTAGATTTCGTTGGCCACATGTTGGACGAAAACACCTAGTGTTGTTTCGGCTGGGTGATTTCGTGAAGGGTGTTTTCGGCTAGAAGGTGTTTCAAGTAGTGATCAACATTTATTAATTATATAACACATATTATTGTAAATACAGAATATACATCTCTATGTAGGTGGGTGTTTCGGGTGTGGGTTTTCGGCTAGGAATCCATCTCTTGTTTTATTTATAAAACATAAATTAACACCACAATATTATAATCATACACAATAAATGCACATCAAGTATATATATCAAACACACTTATAAGGCACACCAAATATAACATATCACCAACAATGTGATTTAACATAATACATACGCAGTGGCGGATCCAGGAATTTTTTCCAAGGGGTTCACTTTTTTATATGTTCCAATGTCATATATCCGAACTTAAAAAAATCGGGTCGGTTCAACGGTTCGGGTGATAAATTAAAAAAAAACGTAATATAAATAAGATGGTTCTTACGAATAAGAAAACATACCTACAGTTTTTCCCTACAATGTTTCATCTTTTGAAAATGTTGCATTACATTCTCGATCGAAACTTGCTGTAAGAAATCCCTTTCAATTTAGCAACTTCAAGAATCATTCATGTATCATCACCCATCTTATTATAGAATTCCGTCTTTAGATGCTTCATTGAAGTAAAACTTCTTTAACGCTAGCTGTTGCAATTTTCTAAGAAAAGGCATAATGTCAATATAGCGCATAAAATGGCTAAATGGTTTCATACATTCAACAATGCACAAACAACTCTAAACCAAAAAGTTACAGATGCATACTTTTATGAGACCAATTGCTTTCAATTCAGTATCAATATTTAACATAACACAAATATGTTTTTTGTATAGCAAAGCACTTATGTTAAATGGCAAAAAAGAAATCTAGTAGAACAACACATCTATAAAGAAAAACATAACAAGCAAATCCACCCCCAACAAACAAAGTAACAACACCAACTCAAGCAAAGCAAGACAGCGGTAATAGAGATGCTAACAAATGTTTGATAACAATTTAATTAACTTATCAAAATAATCATACATTTAATAGATGATGAAACAAACCAATAAGAAAAAGGGAACATGAATTTTTAATCCTGCTATGATCTAATGGAGTAATAGATTATTATTTATACTAATTCATTAAAATTGAAATTAAAATTACAATCAAACAAGAACTATCACCAAATATTATCGTTTTGAATAACAGAACTATCACCAGTTTCATATGGAATTATCAATGAAAAGCAATGTAATTACCTATAAGTTCGTGTGATTCAAAGGAATCTGGAGAGGAATCGCTGGAGACGAATAGGGCTGGAGATGAAGGGCTTTCACTTCAGTTCAGTGTGCGTGTGTTTTGTTTGGGTTTGACTGCAGGGGCGACACACAGGGCGAATAAGTCGTTAGTGATAAGTTCCTAACCCTAAAATCGTTTTTAGGAAGAAAAAAAAAGCAAAAAAACCGGCCTAAATCAGACTCGAACACAGGATCTGATGTCTAATATGCGCGAGTACTTACCAATGGACTATCTTCAGTTTTATTTATAAGGTTCCCTCACAAAACTTTAAAGGGTTCCTTCAGAAGTCTTTATATAAATTAACACTATAAAATACGAATCGAACAGGTTCCCGGGAACCCCCAAGTTGGCTATAAATCCGCCCCTGTACATACGTATACAGTTATGAAACGAACAAGTCGTGTAAACAAACAACTTAACAATTAACGTGCAATTAATGCGAAGATGGAATCTTGGAAACTCGAGTTGTCACATTTTAGTAGAACCTAGTCCCCGATCTGGAATTCTAAAGGTTTCCTACGCCTATCAGCGTAGCTTTTTTGACGGACTCGAGTCGCCGCTATGCGTTGTCTAATCTGGGTAATATTTTCCGAGGAGTCAAGTGCAAGTTCTCGACCGGTGATTTGGCTTTCGCCAACTTCCGCCCAACAAAAAGGTGACCGCCATTAACGTCCGTACAATGCCTCGAATGGTGCTGCCTGAATGCTAGTGTGGTAACTATTGTTGTAAGGGAATTCTACTAGAGGCAGGTGACGTTCCCATTCATTTCTAAAGTCAATAACACATGCTCTTAGCATCTTCGAGTGTTTGGATGGTAAGTTCAGTCTGACCATCCGCCTGTGGGCGATAAACGGTAACGCAAGCCGAATCAGATGCAAAATGTGGGTCACGATCAGTGGTGAATGCAAGTTTCGAAAACTTGTCGGTTTCTTTGATCGCAAGGAAGTGTGCAGAATTGGTTAGATGGTCTATGATCACCCAAATGGGCCTTGATGTCATGATGCATCTTGTCAGAGCCGAGATGTATCGAGTAGCGAGACTTGTGTGCTTTGTCCATCACAAGCTCTCGGAGATTTCCGTAAGAGGGAACCGAGATACGTCCCATGAATTATTAAATGTCGTTGTTTTTGAGTTCGAGCGGCTTTTCCATGCCCCGCATGGACTCAGCCAAAAGATTTTCCGCTTTCAGTGCTTCAACTTGAGCGTTTCGGATTTGATTAGGGAGGTTCGAATGAATAGTAAGTTGTAACGCACGTACATGCTTAGGTTTAGTCTCCTTTCAGCTGAGGGAAACAGCTACTATGTTAGCCTAGCCCGGATGATGACGCCTGATCGCGCATTCGTAATCGTTTAGCAGTTAGACCCATTGCCGTTGATTGGGAATATGCTCAAGACTCATGTGATCGGTGTAAATCGCGCATTTGGTACCGTACAAGTAATGTCTCCATATCTTAAGTGCAAATACTACATCTCCCTACCTTAGGTTGTGTGTAGTGCAATTCCTTTGGTGCACTTTGAGTCGTTGGGGTGGGGGGTGCAAGCAATGACTCTCTCGCATTGCATCAACACGCGACCGAGTCCATGAACATTTTTCTACTAATAGATGATACTCTTTCGAGTTAAGTAGTAAGGGGTTGATGCACGTGGTCGAGAACAATGGGTTTCGCGAAGCTAAAAGTCGCATGCTGGAAACTTAGCGTATAGTCCTTCTTTTGGTTTGAGTTTCCAAGGTAAGGCGTATAGATTTTCCGGGTTCCTTCTGGCTTCTTACAGTAGATTTGGGGGTTGTTAAACAAAACAAGTGACGAACTCGTCAAGGTAGGGTTTGCACAAATGGCTCATGAGTTTTATGAAGACTGCAAGTGTGTTAGTTAATTCGAATGATATGACCATAAAATCGTATGTTCGAGATATCCTCATCTCCGAGGTATCTGTGGTTCGTTGCTCCTTGAGTAATGTACGCAGGGGAAAATTCATTCAAGAGGAATTTCTCACAAAGTTAGTGTCAGACAAAACGATACTGTTTGTGAAGCATAACATGATAAGACGTGGGAAACATTCCAAGATGTAGTTAGATTCGACGCATCCAACTTGATGTAGTATATAAAATTTTCAGGATAAGTAGCAAGGGTTTTTTCGATATCGCGGATGTAGTTGGTCGTACGCAAGCAGTGTAAAATAGAAACAAATGGCACTTTTGTCGATACAAGTGTCGCGTCAATGACGTCAATACAACATGAATCAGCCAAGGAAGGAGGGTTGTAGCACTAGCTTGTAATGTTAAAGATCGCTGAAATGTCTGTCAAATTTTTCAAGTTAGGTCGTGCACGAGAGAGGGGTAATTTACCTTTATCCATGTTCTTGGATGCGTTTGCGGTTTATCACATTGGGAAGCAATCAAATTCTATGGAGTTGTCGTAAGTCGTGCGAATGAGTTTGAAATAACGTGTGGGTCGCAAAGAGGTTCAAATGCGAGAATGCGATAATAGGTTTAAATTGGCAAGTTTGCATCCTCAACACATCGCCATGGTCACTGTCTGAGAAATAATCACCGATAACTGAAAGTCAAGCTTATCCAATCCTCACAGCTAGAATGGAACATCGGTTGATGTAAAGGCCAATAAAAAAGGCCCATATTACGAAAAATAACAGTGCAGGCATGGTTAAAACAGTTCTAGTGGAGCAGTAGAACTCTAGGTTCTTCATTTGGACAAAGGGAACAGTCTCTCCTTCTAGATGAAGATGGTTTTTCGAGGCAACAAAGATGTTGTGTCGGAGACCATACAAACTCCTTTTTCAGAAACTTGGTACCAGGATTTAAAGGATGTTCCGTCGATTGAGCTTCCGGAAAAAGCCCTAGTTGCTGCCGGCATAAGTCTGTTCTGGCAGATGGAACGAGAAGACAAGCCGGTGTATATGAAGGGTGATAATAGTAAGATTCGGGATTTCTTTCCCCCATTTTTCTTTCTCTCTCTTTTTCTTCTTTCTTTTTTTTTTTTTTTTGACTGTTCCTGTTTTCCCCTTTGTAGTTGTCTCTTTAAATGTTGTTGCGTATAAGAGAGAAGGTGGAAAGATGGCTACTATTCCAAAAAAGGCTAACGAGAAACTTTGTTACCTTCGGATAGTCAAGAATTTTGCTTTGCCGCGAGATGAAGATCTTTCCGCGCAACCTCCGACTGGTGCTGGTAAGTATCTATTTTTTGTTTTGATATTGCAATATTACTCTTTTGCTGTCTTTGCGCGCGGGGTAATATTTCAATGTTTTCTTCTTTAAGTAGGTGAGCTGACTAACCTGGGCATAGGCCCGGAGAAGAAAAAGTGCACGCCTGCCGCTAACGTTGCGCCAAAAAAGGCCGACTCGTAGAAACCCCAATCGTTAAAAGTCAAAAATGTCAAAGGAGAGAAGAAAGGTACGCGCCATTCCTCTGACTCCTGGTGTGACTATGTAGTGGTGTCTGACTCGTTGGAAGGTCTTGCGCCTGTAGTTGTGAAGAAACCAAAGGCGGATCCCCGGGATACTGCTGACATCCCTGCCTCAAATCCTGATGACCCGATTGACTTATAGTCGAGTCCAGAACCCGTGTTAAAGACCAAGGTAGGGAAAAGAAAACAAGTTGAAGCTGAGGCTGAGGCGCAGCCTGCCAAGAAGGCTCAGAGGAGAAATATTAGCAGAAGGGGCAATCTTGATGCCTTTATTGCAAAACCTCCTCTGGGTGAGTACCTTCTTTGATTATTTTGCATGTGCGCTATATATTTGTGACATGAAATTTTGTTCTTACAGAAAAACCAGTCTCGCCTGTTCATGCGGAACCATCATCTGTTGTTAATGTGGATGTCCCGCCTTCTCCCCCTCGTGCGTTGGTTAATGAACAGCTAGACGGTTCTATAGCTGTTGAAGATGAGGCGGAGAAGATTGCTTAGGCGGGTAACTCTGAAGTAGAGAAGCTGTGGAATCAGAGAAGATTGTGGATCCGGAGACTACGGATGTTGACACTGCTTATCCTAAGTTTCCTGAAGTTGTGGCGCGTGATCCGGAGAAAGGAAAATTTGCTCAAGAAGACCCTGTGGCAACTTTTCCTGCTGCGGGTTTTGCGTCTGCGTCTGTGAATATTGAGAGGAGCCATGTTGGGGACCAAGGCTCTTCTGCTCAAGTTGATGAAAATTGTCCTATCCGCCCGGATGAAACTCTAGGGGATTATTATTACAGATGTTATTCTGAGAAAAAGGTGGCTGAGATTCATGCGCCGGTGTGGAAATTGAAAAAAGGTGATACTTTTTCCGTCTGGCATATGTGCCGTGACTGGTTGCAAGGAACCTTTCCTCCTGGGGAGATCAAGTTTCAAGAGGGGCGCCCTCACGAGCAGACTTATCATGCTTATCTTGAAGAAGCTGCTACCTATACATCTACTACGCATCGTATAGTGCGTGAGTGGCATAGCATGCACAAAGAATGGGCTGCTTTTGAGGCGTCCAAGAAGAAAGCTGCTGAGGATGAGGCCTGAGCTACCCTGCTGAGGGCTAAATTGGAGGCTGATCGGGCCAAATTTGAAAATGATCAAAAAACTGAAGAATGGTCTGTTGCTGGTTGGAAAAGAAAAGCAGAGGCTGAAGCTGCTCTTCTTTCTAAGGAGCGCAAAAATTGGAGGGAGATCTGCGAGAAAGATAATAATGAGAAGATAGGTCTCTGCAATATCATTAATAATCTCAAGGCTGAAGTTGAGAGATTGAAAAAACAAGATGCGGACATTGAGAAGCTGAAACAAGAAAAAGCTGAGGCTGAAGCAATGCGCGATGAAGCGCGTTCTCATCGGGAGAGAAGTGAACAGAGAGAGGTACGAGCTTTTGCCACCCTTGCTCTTAAGGAAAAGGAGATAGATGAACTTACCTCTCTATTATCTGAGCAGGAACAACTTAAGGCGGAGGTTGAATCCGCTGCAAACGATTTGGAGCTTGAACGAGTTAAAAAGGCTGAGACTTCTCGCCGTCTTTTTGAAACTGAAGAAAAGTTGGAATGTTTTGAGACTGCCTGGGTGACTGCGGAGTGTCAGATTGAACCACAGAAGAATGATATGCTATGGTTGAAAAAGCGCGGAATCGTAAGTGTAAGTGCGTCTACTTTTGATAATGTTTGAGGTGATTATGCGCCTTCTTACTTATTTTATTGTTCAGGTTGCCAACTTTGTTCTTAATGTCGATGAACTAGATAAGACGGTTGCGCACCTGCTGGTTGCTGCGCGCAATGATGGGTATGCCCAAGGTTACTCAGAATGTTCCCAGCATGTTGTTAACGCTTTATAAGTTGATTGGGATACCAATAGGTCTGCTACGCAAGGTGTTGATACTGAGGCTGCTCTTGCTGTTGCGAAGACTCAATTCAACACTTTGCAACTTCCTGCTATGGACCTTGTTACTGTTGCGCTTCGGTCAGAGGATTTCATGATGCAATTGAGAGAAGTTTTTCCTGATAGAGAGGATAATTATGAAGACCTGGCTTAGGTTTTCTTTGTTTTGTGGTTGTATAGAGAATTGATAGTTGACATAGGTTTGGGATGTAGATCCCTATTTTTTAATGCGCTATGGTGCAAGTAACTTTGTTTGATGCACTGCCGTGCATGTAAATGATTTTTGTTAAGGCGCGTGGTGTGCCAGTAACTGTTATAATACATGTTTGAATTACAATATTTTGCATGAGTACAATTTCTTTGATTAGGTAAGGTGAAGAAAGGTGGTATAAAGCTCATGTGTGAACGTAAGGCTGGGCCTTGAGCGATACATGCGATCGCATAGCGTTCATGAGAATTGTGTTAAGGTTACCATAGTGTTTTTGCGCTTACCACAAGGAATTGCATGCATTTTGTAATAAACACAGAAATCATATATAACAAGCTTTGCATTGATTTAAGATAGGGCGCAGAGGCCATGGTTACAAAGTTGTTTCTTAGGATAATTAATTGAGACTTAATTTACTCATACTAATAGTCCCGTGTCATGGATTGGTAAGTTGAAGAACCTGACCAATATGAAAGGAAGCTATTGTATGCGTGTTGCTCTTGCACGGCTTAAGTTTTAGCTTTCTTACTTGGCCCTTCATCCCCACGAGTAATCTGTTTGATATCCTTTCGCACATTTTGAAGTAAGTGGGAGAGTTCACCAGTTTTTAGTGCCTTCTCGATTTCAGTGCGGAGGCTTATACATTTATTTATGGTGTGACAGTTATCCTTATAGTACTCGCAATACTGATTTGGATCTTGACCCCTCTTGTTTTTCATTGGCGGAGGAGTTTTAAATTGATAATCCTCTGTGCTTAGTACCTCCGCCGGTGTTTTTGTGAGGGGACCCCATTGCCGTTCACGATTCTCCTGCTTTGCTTCTTTCTACACTTCTAGTTTGTTTATTATTGCACGAGCGTCGTCGGACAAGTATGTTCCAGAGGCTGAGTCCTGTCAGTTCTTCTTAAATTTATTTCCGCTGCCCCCACTCATGTCATGCGGACGGTTGGGTGGTGGCGGCGGTTTATTGGAGCTGAGATTCCGTTATGTCTGGGCGTAAACTTTGGCAGCAGCCATCAGTTTTTCCCAAGTTTTGGGTAGTCCCTGTGTTTCTGAGAGAACTTTAATCATGTTGACACAGCGCACTGCGTATTTGAATTGTGCTCGTATCAGATGCTCATGTACATCCCCTATTTCTAGCACTTCCTTGTTGTATCTCGTTATGAAGTCTTCCAGACTTTCATCATCCCGCCTCCAGATAATCATTACATCAGCAGTGTCTCTGATAGATCTTTGTTGTTGGCTAAAGTGGACTAGGAACTTTTCTTTTAAATCCACCCATGACGTTAGCTTCCCCACCAGTAAATTATCAAACCACAACCGTGCTGCACCTGTCAAGGTTTGGACGAATAGGTGACACCACATAGGTAATGTCCAACCCCCTACCAGGCCTGTGCTGGTAAACACGCGGAGATGATCGTCTGGATCTGACATCCCATTTAATTTTCCGTAGTTTGATGGTAGCTTCTCCCTTTTGAGGGGAGCTAACGCGATTTCACAGATAAATTTTGAGTTCTTCGCTGCTTCTTCCGGGCGGTAGATTAGGTTGTAATCATGCTCTGCATCCGGGTTACAAACCGCGCAGCGTTTATAATTTTTATGGTCCCGCTGCAGTCGGCTGAATACACTTGTGTTATCACCTTTCCGATATGTTTTGTTGTATTCGTCGGTTTGGGTGTCCCGCTTTTTGTAAGAACGCTGGCCCAACCGTGAATGGACTGACTGCCTTCTATTAGAATATGGCTCATCACGGTAATCCCATCGTCGATTCTCAGAGTGAGTAGATTCATACCTAGTAGGAGATCTGGAATAGAATTCTGTGTCGTCTATATGTATTTGCGATGGTGCATCATAGTGAGATGTACGTGGTGTAGACGGTGCCCGTACATGAGATGCAGGTCTCCGAGATTAAGTCACAGGAGGAGCAGCCTATGCACAAAGTTGTGCGTACGCTGCGTTTA